>OZ023248.1:3834784-4042859 GCA_964006365.1 Trididemnum miniatum | reverse complement strand
TGGGACATGAAAATATTGGGAGGGATGCTACCGGATTATTGGGGGGATACATCCCTCCATGGATTTGCACCCATGGTTATGAGAGGTTCGAAATTATAGAAAAACTTCATTTATCCAAAGCATTGTTGAAAATGGCTGGTGGGGGGATGTATCCCCCACATCCCCCTGGATCTACCCCTGGCCCTTGGTATTCTACTAAACGTTTGTTTGCTAGTTTTGCGACTGCTGTTTTTCTAAAATTTTGCAGGGGCCCCCAAGGCCAAAAGCTCAAATATGGTATGAGGGCCCCACATCGCGCGGGTTTAGACAAAAAATATATTGAATCTTAGAATAGGCTTATTTAAGGCACCTTTATCATACGTTGATTAAATAGTACTAGTACGCACTGACTATTTACGGGGACCCCCTTTTTGTGCGCCCCCCCCGGTTGGGGGGTTCGGGGGGCGCTAGTTTCGGCACTGGTAGCTACACCATATCACACGAGTTTAAATCATGGCTGTAGCATGCGGCTCTGAGTAATTGGTAATTGCTAGTGATTTTTGAGAGTGTGGCGGTCAATATATACATTTTAAGCTTATAGATCAAATTCAAATTGTAGGTCAAATAACTGGAACGGACGTAAGTGTTGACAGTAGGCCCAATATTTAAAAAGCCGTTTTGTAGCAGAAATTGCGACGAAAAATTGGAAATAACAAAAACTAAAAAGTCAACACCAAAATTAGATATTTACATTATCATACGTAGCAAATTAGGCTGCATAAAAAGGCGCTTGATGTTGGTTCGCGCAATCGCATTAAACTTTTGAGCACTTCCACTTATTTGTTTTATAAATGCCTGAGTGTGGCAGCGAATATTGTAGAGGAGCACACCTTTAAAAAATGCTCACCGTACGCCATTGTAAACTAGTATTAGTATTTAGTTGCATATTTATCCTATCACGAGAAAGTGATCAAAGCGCTATACGAGCTCGTTTAGGAGTAGCCAGCCATCTGTCTACCACACCAAGAATCCCGCCAAGTGCCATTCCCAACGGCACAACAAGTAAACTTGCCGGCTTGTTCATCACCCTGTCCCTTTAATGCTGAGCGTCAAGCAGGGAAGCTGTGAATACCAGTTTTAAAGTCATTGGTTTGACCCGACTCGGAATCAAATCAAAGTCTACAGCTCAAGAGACGGACGCTCTTACCACTCGACCATCTGAGCTATTTCTCTTTCATATTGGCTGACTGTAGCTATAAGTAGGCTACCTTGGTTCAACTTCTCTGTATTTGCTAACTTGCGAGGTGCATAAAACCACGATAGTACTAAACCTGATAAATCTTTATCGTCGGGTGTTGCAACCATGCTTCTAATGTTACTTTTCTTGACCTTCCACTCTCCCCTTGCATGTTAAAACGTTTATCGTTATGTTGCTTCTTCCCTTTTCTCGTACTGTCCAATTGTACTGTATATTATGTTTGTATTAGCTCAGTTGCTAAGCGCACGCGCTACCGGTGCGGGAGGTTTGGGATTCGATTCCCGGACCGGTCAAATCGGCACAGTGTCGCCAATGGCTCGCCACCGCTGCGACGCTTCTTCGGAGCTTGTAGCCCGGGCGCTAAGTCGCGAAGATGGGCTCTGCCACTCGTTACACGCTTAGGCGTAATACCGCGAGAACAATGAAGATTTGATTTTTGTTATTATTCTTGCGTTGACGGTACGGAAATAAAAGGCACCAACTAACTAACTATCTACGACTTTGTGCTATCGGATGAAGAATGGGCACACGAGCCGTACTACCGGTAGGCCTACTCCTTTATGGACTATGTCCTCTTACTTCCAACTTAAATGTTAAAAAAACGCTTCAATCAACGCTTTTGTTCTTGAAAATGCGAATGTAACCCAGAGAAAAATTCTCCCATTAAATTAGGCTTACCATACGTCCTCCCTTTTTCGCAGAAAATAATTTGTCCTCCGAAGACGTTAAAAAATGCGCAAATGTCGTTCTTTTTAGTCATTATGAATGAACAGTTGAACACACAAAAATTTTTAGGAAATTTTTGTTCCAACTACGGGCTGCGGACGTGATGAGATGACCTTTTTTGTTTTCTTTTGCTCTTTACTTGATTTTGGGCGGAAAATCGGGCATCTGCGGGCTTGATGACCTTCAACGAACCTGGCCTCCTTTTGCGCAGTGAAAATATGGCAACCCTACCTAAAATTCGTCTTCATCATTTGCAAAGTTGCCGCTACAACCTCAATATTAGTGAAAATTCACCTTGCCTGCAGTTACATAAGCCCACACTGAAACAAGTAATAACAAATGTAATTTTGTAGCAAGATGTTGCAAAAATTAGAATGTCACAAAAACACTATAATGGATCGAAAGGTAAAGCGAAATAATACAAAATCGAAATGACAAATCAATGCAAAATATAACCGAATAATGCAATAAAGAGGCACAAATAAATACCAGCAAAAATTAGGCTAACATGATAATTGGTGAAAACACTGATTTGAACAATTATAAACCTTACAGAAGCTAATTCAAATTTTTTCACAATGTCTTTGGAATTAGTTGAGTGTAAAGTAACACATTTACTAGAATTTGTCTTCACTAGTTGTATTGCAGCGACGAATACTGAAACTGTTTCCATGAAAGTCCACAGTTCAACAGCAAACTGTTCTAAGCACTCTTTGTATAACATTATGAGTTGAGGCGTTTGCCCATTATTATACGCCACAAAATCATGTAAACACCTCATAAACAGAAATACTGAATCTACCCTTGATGCGCTGGTTTGCTAACAATTCAGCTGGAGAAAAACCATCCAACGAAAAGAGGCAGATCAATTGATAAAAACAAGTCATTCGCGAATAGCAAAAAGCAGTTCTGTATGCAAAACCCTTTTTTTTAACTAACTACCATAAGCTTTCTACTGCATTAAATACTTCATCAAATTCATTTTCTGAAAGAGGTTTACGATAATGATTTTGTGAAATTATTCGGATGATTTCGATCGTACAAATTCATCAAATAGTGCACAAGCAGAATTTTTCGAATCTTTGAAATTAGGAAGATTGTCATAATTTCTGACAAAACAATGGCAATATTGCGGGTAAATATTTTCTCAGAGAAAGTCAATGTTTCGTTCAAGGATACTGTATATCAAACTTACTAACTCTCTTCGCTGACTGGCCAAATCTTTAATTTGCTACCCCCAAAAAGTTTTAAGGGCGAAACTTGTAAATTAAGAGGTGGTTACGTTAAGTTTTTAATTACCTTGCGAGCTATAGTAATAAACTAAATATACTAAAAAATTTGTTTTGGATAGCATGACAACGCAAAAAAAAAAACTTTAACCAAGTCAACCAGGAACAAAAAACATAGATTCAAAAATAACTGACCACCAGCAAAAATCAAGAAATAGAAAAAATTCAAAAATCATCATCGCAAAAATAAAAAAAATACAAGAAAAAAATTGCACTTTAGTATTAGGTTTTGACGTGTTTGCACGTACAAGCAGATATAGACAGACATTAAACTTGTGATGAATAAATACTAACTAACAACAACAAAAAGAAAAACAGTGTAATCAGTAGGCTACACAACCAAAGAGAAATGGTAATACCAAGCTTTTTTAACTGAAAATGTTTCAAAATAAATCCTTCTTACTTCAAACGTTACTAATTTTTTCAACAATGTTTTCTAAAACTTCTGGTTTCCACACGAATCGCCAGTAATCGCTTGAAAATGATAGGCAAAATAAGGTGGAGTTTTCTTGAATTAGTAAGCAAAAAAAAAAAAAACTCACAACCAAGTACAGTCGCGCTCAAAAGTTTAAGACCACATACATAAAAGTTGTCTTTTGTTGAAACATAAAAAAATTCGGGATAATGTTGCGCCACATTAGCTTTTTATGTTCCATGAGCATTAAATGATGCTTGTGAAGCCTAAATCATAAGATTTTTTGCGCATTTCTGGTTTTGGAAGCAAAAAGTATTCGATTTTACTCAAATTTTAATGCTGAAAATATGGACAGAAACAGGGGATTATCAGTTGCAGAACGGGCAAAAATTATTATTTTAAAAGAAGAGTGGTACTTAGGAAGACAAATTTCAAAAAAACTAAAACTTGGCAAAACAGAGATTCATCAAACAACTGTAAAATTTCGAAAGTTTGTTGGTTTTTAGGACTTGCACAGGCCTGCAAATCTCAGGGTTACCTCTCAAAGGAATGGCCACCTGATAAAATGGATGGTAGTGAGTTCACTAACCAGCTCAACCAAGAAAATTGGGTCAGCCTTGTTGCTCAAAGGTACAGTTGCTACAACGCCGATTCAATATTCTTGCTTGAACTGATTAGTGAACTCACTACCATCCACTTTTCAGGTGATCATTCCTTTGGGAGATAACCCTGGGACTTTCAGACCTGTGCAAGTCCTGAAAACTAACAAACTTTCGAAATTTTACAGTTGTTTGATGAATCTCTGTTTTGCCAAGATTTAGTTTTTTTGAAATTTGTCTTCCTAAGTACCACTCTTCTTTTAAAATAATAATTTTTGCCCGTTCTGCAACTGATAATCCCCTGTTTTTGCCCATGTTTTCAGCACTAAAATTTGAATAAAATTTAAAATTTTTTGCTTCCAAAACCAGAAATGCGCAAAAAATCTTATGATTTAGGCTTCACAAGCATCATTTAATGCTCATGGAACATAAAAAGCTAATGTGGCGCAACATTATCCCGAATTTTTTTATGTTTCAACAAAAGACAACTTTTATGTATGTGGTCTTAAACTTTTGAGCGCGACTGTAAATAAAATATCTAAACAAGTTGAATAATCTCGCTATTACACCATCGCAAAAATCTGCGAAAACACAAAACCTTGCTGGTCAACAGGATACTGCAACAACTTTGGAACCTTCTTCGACGTGAAAAAAGTAAGATTCCAAACGCAAAGAGTTGATAGCACGAGTATTTTGAGGAAGCAATAGGTTTAGCTTGCTACAGCAACAGACTCATCTGCGAAAAAAAAACGCAACATTTAAAAATCAGAGACAGCAGTGATTGAAAAATTCGTACATATTTGTTGCTTCAAATTTCGCCTTCTGGTTTGAATATAAATATTCTGAAAAACGTGAAACATATCTGTCTTTCAGCAGACCATAACAATCAGGGCCCACCTGAAAAAGGATATTTTACCCTTAATGTACACATTTTACAAAAACGTTTTCAGTATAACCTCCTTCGTCTCCGGGATGCAGCTCCAGTCTCCAACCGCTCGAAAAAAGTTGTACAAAACAATTATGATCTTGCTTATAGTGCGCTTTTGAAAAATTCTGTGTAACTGATCTGATTGAAATTGAGAAGCGGTTATCGGATTTTTCAGAATTTCACCACCATTATCACCAGAGCTTCATGAATGTAAATTCGCACCATCATTACATGCCTCAACAACAGCCTCCAACATAACAAAAAATCATCTGCAAGCGTTTAACACGCCTACACCTCATAGCCGGCTCCAAATAAGCCGACTTGGATTCATTTCGAACCATCGTTTTCTCATGGCAAAGTAAAATGCAGAAACCAATCAATATTTCAATAAGTGAATCCAGGCAAAAGAAGTCGATTTCAAAGAACAATAAACAATAAAGATGGAAATTACACAGCTTCAAAATTTCGCCGTATGCTGTATGATGTTGCAACAGTGATTAAATTTGAAATTATGATAAACTATTGGATGAAGTACAACAACATATCTAATTAAACGCTAGCAAGTTTTCACCAAGGCAAAAGGTTGTTTGCGCGTGAATCACCAACTATTGCGACGACACAGTGAGTACAAGCACGATGGTTAAAAATACAACCAAGCAAGCTTTAAAATCACATGGTATTAAAGAGAGCTTGATCAGCAAATGTAAACAAACGGAACTAGGAGATCTGTTTGCATATTTACGTAATATTGGCCAATAAAGTACAAAGACACTGCCGCACATGTTTTTAAAGGAACTACATTGCATAATGTATACGGCCTATTTCACATTTTTGTAATACTTAAACACAAACCATACCCTGAACAGTACTCTCCTAAGTTAAAATTAAGGCAGCCGATCGTTAAGTCTGATGCTTATGACAGTGCAATTCGAAGACAAGTGGTCATGACAACAGGCCAATGCTCCCTTAAATACCTAACCTGACACTGCCTCACAGAAATAGGCAGATCATATTTGTGCTGGTACACAACGCGAGTTATCACAGAAAAGAGAAATAAACAGGCAAGGCAGAACAGACCAGAAACAGCATAGACAACAACACCATCGCACTACAAGCAGCATTGAAGCTTGATTGGGACAAGGCGATGGTAACGATTTATTGCCTGTTATGACATGATAGGCGACTGGTGGGTCGCTTTTCTGCATCGTTGCAGCACTTTTAAGAGCAACACAGTGACGATAAAAAAAATCTAATTTTCATTACACTCGCCGTAATACGCCCAAGAGAGCAACGAGTAGCGGGGCCCATCTCCGCGGTTTAGCGCCTGGGTAACAAAGTTCCGAAGAAATGTCGCAACAGTGGCGAGCTGTTGGCGACACTTTGTCCAATTTGACCAGCCTGGGAATCGAACACCAGACCTCCCGCACCGATAGCGTGCGCTTAATTATGTAAGTGCAATAAGTTTAACTTCACTATTTTCTGCTAAAATATTTCATTTTCATGTTGTTATTATTTTTTTTGTGTGTTGAAATTGCACTGCCACCAAATTGCTTTTTTCCACTCTGCGTTACTGTGCTTTGCTAAGTCAGGGAGCGTCTCGACTCTGATAACCGTTTGGTACTTCGGTGCTCCCTGCCTTTAAATCGCTGTGTGAGAAGTAATATGATATTATTTTTTTATCGCCGATAACGATTTAAAAGGAAAATCAATAAATCTACTCTACTATCTCTACTCTTAACAACTGAGCTAACCGGCCGGTTCTACAGCGATGATAAAATTTCAATATTAAGATAATTTCTAGTTTGTTATTGCAGGAAACAATTTTTAATTGGACTTTTGACTCTAATCCACTTCCATCAATAAGCGGCATTTTTACTAGTCATGTGAAAACTTGCTTGCGACATGCAAGTACACACCTAACCCGTGACCATCACCCTGTCCACATGTTCAATCAAAATGGTTCCAAAAGCTTTCGCGCTTTCCGCATCATAATCAAATGTTTGATGTCACAATTTCAAAAAGTGATTATGACATCAAAAATTTAATTGTGATCAAAAAGCCAGTGAGTGGGCAGTAGGCCTACCTACATTGTGCTTGTAAACAGACTACATTCGACTTTTCTCAGCATTGCAAAGTAAAAGTTTTAACGAAATATCACCACCTTAGGCCAGCAACCATATACGTCCAATCCATTAGGCTTATAATAAAACTATTAATCGTATTTTAACGATTGTAAAATTGCGTGCTTAAGAAGACATTGGTCTTATCATTATTTAAAAAGTTGAAGATATCATTTAAACCTGAAGGATAGAATCAAATGCGCTATACATTATTAATTGAATATGCTAAAGACATGGAGAGGTTTCCCCTGATTTTTTGCAAGTGACTAGTTGGTACAAAACTACTTTATGCAAACCATAATATATTCTTTTCAGTTTTTTGATACGAAACTTTTGATTGTCACGTCAATTACTCGTTATCAACACCAACTCAACTGTCCGGGACAAGTAATGTTTTTTACGTTAAAATCTATTCGACGCGTTTAACACTTTTATCAAAATCAACTTTACCTGATGATGATCTATGGGTGTGAAACGGTTTCGTACAGACAATAACAGTAAGAGTTAAAATAGCTATGATTGTGATACCACCAACTAAATAGGACATTACAAATCGGAAATATTCCTCGCAGTCTGCGCACTGACACCTGAAAAATAGTTAATTCTTAACCAAACTAATAATCACATGAACGTGCAACGCGGTAGCGGGGCTCCAAGTTTTACAACTTGCCATTATCAATTGCGCAACATTCATAGCTTGAAGAGAGAAGTTAACACATGCTTCTTACAAGAGATACCAATAAAACTTTGTAATAAAATATTAAACAATTTTAATAGGACGAACAACAGGAGATGTTAGGCATATATTGCAGCATTAGTGTAAGCCACAAAATTATCGTAAATATATCTTTATAATATAGATTAGTGCTTTACTGACACCGGCAATGAACAAAAATCAGTTAAAACAAGAAGGTTCACACAGCGCAGCATCACTATAATTGGCCTAACCGCGCTTTACAAAGTAGCCAGTCATCTGTTTACCACCCTTACCACTCTGAGATGGCACTACAAGCTAACTTGCCAGCTTGTTCTCCACATCGTCTACTTATTGTGGAACATATTCAAACTTGGCAACTTACTCGCAGGGGTTGAGATATTGAATGACTTCAATGGCGATGCCATTAGATAATTTATCAGTCAGACTCATAGCTCCAAATACAAACGCGCAGGAAGCCTGCAAATAAAGGTGGTTAAAAGTAAGTAAGTAAGTAATGTTTGTTTGGCATTATCCACGCGAGAAAAAGATGAGCACAAGAAAAAAACAATAAAACATTGAACATCATTCGTGAACTGACGCCCGCGAGTCTTATCGCGGGGCGACTATCTAGGCCTACTCTGTCATAAAGGTTTTTCGCTGATTAAAATTCCATGGCGCAAACCCACGGTCTTCTGTCCACGAAAGACGAACAAGTTTAGCAAGTGGTTAAGGTCAGGGAGCATCGAAGAACTATACAGTTTGCGGTTAAAGGGACTAAATGTATAAACAAAAAGATTCAGCCACTCAGCGACATGTCACTCAGCGTCAGCCACTCAGCCAGCGACTTCAGCCACTCAGCGTCAGCGACATGGCCTAGCGGTACCGCGCGCAGGTGACAGATCCTACGTGACGGGTTCGACTCGCGGCTGGAGCCGATCGCATTTGACATATTTAACGGGTGGCTGCTGACTCGAAGAGCGCAAGATCACTTCGCAGTCTCCCTCAATTACTGTTGAATTTTCAGTTCAATATAATTTGAAAATAACCTCAATAATTTTAAAAAGGTTCAACACGGATGTCTTATAACAAGAGTCTACTCACAAACACTTCGCAATTAATGTAAACTGTAAGTGTACAGTGTACAACTGTACACGTTTTTTAGTGAAGTTTTGTCGATAAAATGAAATTAACATATTTTATGAACTGCCGTTAGAGAACCGTGCCAATGCGTAGCGGAAAAACAGCCCGTATTCTTCTTAATAAGAAGTGCTTCCTGTAAATTCTTCAGAAATTAAAGAAATCGAAGCTAATATAGCGACGTATTACAACAATAAACAGGTCAGTATTCATTAAATTATAAAAAAAATTCACACACCGTATTAGCTCCAATAAGTCTTGTTGTCATTGACAAAGACATGACAAGAATAATTGAAGTGCCAAAACCAAGAATGATAGCCATGCCAAATATTTCCATGCTTCCGGCCTCCAAAAAATGGGCCCAAAAACACGCTCCCAGTACACAGAAGGCACCACCAGCGTACACTAGCTATAAAATAAAACCGTTTTTGAAAAGGTGGCAACCAACTTTAAACGGTAAAACATAAGTATTGCTTCCAAAAGACAATAACCTAAAAGCACCTCCAATGTAAAGTATTAACATTAAAGCCACACACTAAAGCTTCAATAATCTTATCAAGCCAGACAGATTTCACACTGCAGCAGTTATCAGATTTTTAAGCATAGCAAATTCCCAGTATAAACCGGATGCCTTGTTCAGGGCTTATACGAAATTTTTCTGACGTATTCCCCTCACTTTCCTCAAAATCACACCTGTTTTCCCATACTATCATTTAAAAATCCCTGTGTTTTTCCCTGACCCAATCCTGCAAAACATACTTTTTCCCTGACTTTAAGAATATAAACGAACAATATAATATCAACCAGCAGCAAAAAGAACTACGTACACCTGACTCCAGATTAACACTAGTTTCAATATTGATGTCAACTGAGCAGGCATCTTGAATCACATCTCATCAAAGTAGAAAACATCCAACCTTGAGTCTTTGTAATTAAAAGACTTGGCCTTTTCTAAATCTTAGGGATTTATTGCTGCAACAAGATCTGGATGCTGCAACAAAGCCTTTTCTGCTACAGTAGCACTAATCATCTTCAGAGATACCAAGTGAGTCAGAAGGTTTTTTATACTGCACCTTAACCCAGTTGAATCCAAGTATACCAATAAAGCTGGGTCAAAGACACTTGCTTTTTTAACTACACAGAAATGCATCGGGCTCTTCTACGTCAATTTTTTAAGAAGAGCAACAACCATACTGCTAGCTTTGTTTTGAAAACTCTTGATATCTACTGCTGCAGCTTGATCTTGGCGTAGTAATCTTTTAAGCTCTTCTTCAACCGAAAATCCAAAATGTCTATCTTTTGCTTTCAACTAGATATCTTGGTCACAGAATCGTAGTTTCAGCAAGGTTGAAGGAGAATCACATTTGTCCAAGATACTGGGTTTTACAATCAACTGGAGTAATGTGCGATGCAGCCTCTCCAAATCCTTGCACAGGAACGGCAGTACTGGATTGTCAGTATGGTACTTGGTAAGATAAAGCTCTAGCAAGCTGGCAATGTAGCTGAAAAATGACAATTTAGCCACAGTGAACTGATCTTCTACACCCTTTGAAACAGTTTCGTAATTTTTAGATGATGGTCTTCTTGAAGCTGGATGTTTCTGCGAAAAGCGGAACACCTTGATGATATTTGGCCAGATTTCTTTCAGCCTTTTCGAAACCCGTTGATCTTCAACCCATCTAATAAGAAAAATTGAATTTGTAATTGTGTGACATCATGCACTGAACATATATTTTGCTTTGGCCTGACCCGATTTATTATATTACTTACCGTGTGGGACAAAACTGGAGTGAAAAGACAGTTGATCCGGTAATAGATATGTAGTCTTCACGTCGAACAGGGGAGTCTTTCAAAACTTGAAATGATGATTTCATGGTTGATTTCAGGTTCCACCCTGTAGCCTCAGCAACTGATTTTACTGCACCATGAACGACATGCAGGTTACAGCTTCCAACATTAATTAGCTTGCTCAAGCCTGCATCTTTTATCTCTTTACTAATTTTATTTAAAACTTTCAGGTTAACACTTGGCCCGTCCATTGATAGTTGAATTTGCTTAGATAAATCTAAACCGAGCAGATCATCATTGATTGCCTTAAGCAAGTCAACAGCAGTGGCATGTCCAAGGAACATAGAGTTCCAGTATCGCACTTGCACTCTGTTTAAACAGCTGTCCCAGAATCTGATTACTAAGTCCATTTCACATTGCTGAATCACTTGGTTTAGACTTTCATCATAAGAAACTACAAAACATTCTGATGAAGAGATTTGCTTTTTCAGTAATTGTGTGAAGTAAGGTGCAATACCATAATTCACAACATATTTTAATTTGTTTTTGCCAAGTTTCATTATGCAAGCAATCTTGCTAGCAGGAAACATTGATTGAAATAGGTTCACAGAACCAGTAACAGAATTATCACTATATCCACTAACAACATGCTTCAGAACCCTCAGTATTTCGGCATTCAATTTACCTCTATTTTGAAAGACCAGTGGAATCGTGCTTTGACTATTTGCACAGCAGGATGGTTGAATTTCAACCAAATCTTCTGTATCTAGGGAAGACTGCAGCTGCTTTTCTTCAGGAGATAAGTTAGCAGGCCTAATATCATTTCTTTTAGCAAAGAAATTTTTAATTTCGGCCCGTTCCTTTACTTTTTTCACATGGGATTTGTTGCCAGCATGACTCCTCAACGCCCTGATTCCCATGTTGCTCAATGCTATATTTGTCTGACATAGTCGACATCTTGCTTCACTTTTGGGAGAAGCTTTACAAAGCCATGACTTGAATTCTTCACACAATAACCAACCATCGTGGAAACAAGTTCGTTTCGATTTTTTAGACATTCTATGCTACTTTTATTTAAGAAAATATCTGAATAAAGAAAAAAGTATGAAGTCAAGCTTGTTTAACATACAATTGCTAAAATAAACAATGGATCTTGATTCATAGGAGGTAAGAACTTTCCAAAAAAATCTCCCTGACTTTTTTCAACTTTTTCGTTGAATTCCCTGACCTTCCCTGACCGTATAAACCCTGTTGCTTTGCTCCAATAGGCACTTACTGCTCATTTTCTTGATGAAACCGAGCTTTCAAAACATCGCAAAGCTCTATTTCGAAAAAAAAATTACGAAGGATCCTAAAATGCGATCTTGTTGCATAGTTAACCTTGTTTACGTATCTGGCTCGCCAGAGAAGACTATTTCGAACTTTTACTAATCTCAACCACATGTCATTAAGTCCGTATTTTGCATCGAAACAATTTTATATCATCTTTTAGCAATGCTCAAAACGCAGCTCCAGACTAAATCATTCAAGCTTCTTCCAAAGCCATTACGTAGCAATGAGAATTAAAAAAGTAGCTGCAAATAATTGTTTAACCGCACACAAATTTGTATCTATACATTCAGTTCTACTTACTTCTTGTTTCACACAGATTGATATAGGTTTTGAAAGCATAGCGGAAACAAAACTGGATATATACGTAACAAGTGGTACAATGGCAATGTAATTTTTGTGTAAAAACAAACTCTCTGTGAGGTATTTGGGCATGTACACCTGCAATATACAAAAATAACAATTTTACAAACGTTTCGACTGCTTCGCGAAATGTCATCATTAACTATCCTCATATTAATGATATCTCAAATCAGGTTAAGAGTGAGGTCCCATCACAAAACTAATGTATAAGTATAGCCTTAGTTTTCCAATATGCAGCAAAACACACTAAACTGAAACTATGTATCTTTAGATGTGACGTCACCGCACCAAGACTTCTTGACGAATTTAGATTATCTTTCAAATATTTTCCCGCATGCGTCTAAAAACTTGGCGTTAGATTCTCAGTAAGGGCAGCAGTTTGCTACATTCTTCTAGTTTTAAAGCAATTCTAATGCAGTGTTCAGCCGTCATGTAAAATGCTCAGTCAGCATTGCCCTAATGGACAAAAATTTCACTCAGCACTTCGTACGTAACTTCCTTCCGTCAAATCGCTTAGGAGAAATTTGAAGTTGGTTTGTCAGAAATCACCACAGTAAATAGAACATTGAATACGCAAAAACGTACAAAATTCAAAAAGTCTTGTGATAAAACTTTTAAAGCAGTAGTCGGCAAAACTCTTAATTACATTACAATATCTAGGAAATTTCCCGGGCCATAACTTCTTGTGTAATGTGTTAATGCAAAGTTTACTGAATCAGACAAAATTTCGGAAGGATATAGCAAAGTAAGAAGTGACTGCGACAGCGACCCAAGCACTTTTTTGTTAAATATAAACAAGGTCAGAGGAATCCACATAAAATTCAACTTCGAAAGTTGGACTTGTATGCAACGTAATTACAATCCCTAATAATATATATAATAGTTATTATAACCTCTAATATATCATTACAACTCTTAATAACAGTTATTAGAACCCTTTTTCGGTGTATGTAAAAATGTGTTTGAATTAGGCACAAACGAAATCCTTGCTTAAAAATTTGCTCGGGTTTAAGCAATAAGCGAAGACACATGATAATCCGAGCGCAACTGATTTTGAGCGCTGATTTTAAAAAATTGGTACAAAAACGCTCATTGCAATATGCAGATTGTTGACAAACTTGTTTTAGTTACCTTTAGGTTACAAAATTTGAATTTAAACGGCAAAATATTTGCTTTATACACAAATAATACATAAAACAAAACCACATCAGTCAGATAATGTGTAAGTACCTGAGAAATGTTAACGATGAGCCGTGTGCACATGTATAAAACTGCCATCTGAAACATTAATCAAAATTAGTGGAAATCTTAATTCTTGTGATTTAATGTTACGTCATGTCACATGAGACTATTAATCAAAGAAGGCAAGGCGGTTCGCAAGAGCACGATTCGGAGGAAAGAAAAAGGGTATAAATTTTTCAAATTTATTGCGATTTTCTTGGATTGCTTGTAGATCAATCGCGTAGCTTTGCAGTAAGGTTTGTTCCTTAGAAAAACAAAATCAGGGTTCGATTCCTGGGTTAGGTAAATCAAACACAGAGCAGCGAAAGACTCGCCACCACCGCAGTAAGTTCTTGCTGCAGTTGCTGTACTTACTGGACACTTCGTTTCAGAAATACAAATCTTAATCTCGTGGCACGCTGAGGAGTTGTAAGATACAATCAATGAAAACCAACGCTTTGTCCGTCTTGGTAAAAATCAAACGAAACTAGATCCCACTTTAACAGTGGTGAAGCGCAGAGCTGAGTAGCCGCTACTTAAATAGTAGCGCCGCTGTTGCTGCCGCTATTTGACGAAAAAAGCAGCGGCGCTGCCGCTACCGCTACTGGAATTAAAAAAGTAGCGGCGCTTCCGCTGCCGTTACTGCACGCGAGAACAGCGGGCGCTGCCGCTGCTTTAAAATTATGAAACTGCGAAAGTTTTCGAAAAAACTAAAAAGTTACGATTAACAATGGCACACAAGTGAATTTTCTCAATCACAGTCAATGATACTTTCATAAAAAACAAATGCTGGTCATAAAATCGCATAGCCACGGGAATCTGATTACTGGCGTAGCCGGGGAAGGGGGGGCAGGTGAAACAAGGAGTGAATTTTAGTCAATGATATTTTCATGAAAAACAAATACTGAAGATAAAAAACGCATATTCAGAGGAATCTGATCAGAGACGTAGCTGGAGTGGGGCAGGAGAGACAAAGAGTTAATTTTCTTTTGCTATTTCTTTCGATCTGATTATTTAACGACCCACAATAAATTAAGCTAAAGGCAAATCCTCGCCTCATAAAAAGTGATAAGGATACTTTCACCCAAAGCAAAATGACTATCATTGGATAGGCTACTTTAAAACATACGATCGGGAGTAAGTACACGATCGAGAATATGTAAAATCAATATGGCCTCCTTGAAATTTTCACCTGGCTACGCCACTGATTTGTTATAAATCAATTTAAATAATAGTTACTATTTATCACACTTATCTTTACTATAGGCCTACTGTTTGTTATGCCATACTGTCTCTACCATTTTAGTATAAAATATACAATCATTTTTCAATGACTATTTTACTAATACTGAATTTGTTCAAAAATCTCGAGCTAAACATTGAGTTTCGTATTTTTGTATATCATTTTTAGTCTTACCACCGCAAAGACTGATTACTGTTTTTTTTCTCATGAATTATCTCATCAAACAGACAACATTTTCGCTTTTTTTCCCTGAACGGGTCCTAGTGTTAATGAGGTAAAACGATACAAGATACTCGAATCAAAGAAGTGAGAAGTCAAACCAGCGGGGGGCATTACCGAAACAGATTTCTGATGGCGATGCAGCTTTGTTTGTGAAACAGCAACTGTCAATCAGGATTAGTGTCTGGCGATGAGAACGATGAAAATGGTGTTAATGAATTAATGAAGATCGCTTGCGATCTCACGCAATCACGTTTCGCTTTACGTTTTCATTTGTTAGTTTCATGGTATTAATTTCAAGCAGAGCGAGTTTAGATTTAAGTTGCGATTTTATCACTAGATTGCTGCATAACACACAGTCTTCAAAATCAAAAATTTTTTTTGCAGCAGCGGCAAGTCAATTATCGTCACAGAAGCGCTGCTGCGCTGGTCGCTAGTCCACCTCAAAAAAAGCGGCGCTGCCGCTTTTCGCTGTTGACAGAAAAAAACAGCGGCGTTTCCGCTATCGCTGCTAAAAAAAACAGCGGCGCTGGTAACAGCGCCGCTGTGCCGACCTCTGGTGAAGCGTACTACCACGAAGTAAGTTACTCCGTTGAAATTGTTACCACAATCAAAATAACATGCCGAAGGGTATTTTGTATTCTATTTAAAATATGCGAGGTAAAGAAAAAGAAATCTACGCATTTCCACTAATGCTGTGACAATAGAACTCTTCTGCGTCGTGGAACACTAATCTCAAACATTTGTAACCCAATCTGAAAATCACGTAATGTAACGCAAGTTATATAATTCGTCACGCATGATTAGCAGAGGTTACAAAACAAAATTAACATCGAGATACAAAGCGCACAGTGTATTAGGATAGTTCTCTATAATATGTGGTATCAGTGCACAGCTTATAAAGGCCGTTTAATTAGATCTCAGTTGACATGAAGGCATAATGCAAGCGCCCTTTGGTAAAACAAGAAGATTTTATATTAAATGGCTTTTTTTGCCTCAAAATGGTTCTACTTACGTAACGCTCATTAATAACTAATATAATGAGTGATAACTTAATAGCTTTCTCAATTACTCAGAATTCCAATATCATGCAGTCGTAGCCCATACTGCAAATGTTCCTCACCTGATAGAATGCAGGTCGCTTAAACCAGTCATAACAGTTTGCAATCGCTAAAAACATATCTGTCACTTTAATCATAACGTAACAGGATGATACAAAATTGTACAAGAACATAACACGCCGTTAATTAAAGGCCAAAAAAAAATGCATTAGATTTCATAACAGTCATTCATGACAAACAATAAAGCGTAGCAAATCAACGATGAAATAACATTGCATAATATCTTAGTTGAACCGACGCAAAAGGATTTTGCCCACACTAATTCCAAAATGTTAAATGTTTTTTAAACAATAAGTCATCTTTTTATACAACCTACGTGTACATTAGTATGAGCATAATGTCCCTTGTACTATTTCTTAAACATACTGATGAAGGGTGCAATTTGAAACAGCACAAGAAACGCCTTTTGGAACTTAAGTTAAGTATCGGCTTTGGCAATTAAAAACAAACCTAATTCTGTTACCGTAGTTGCAGTTTCTATCGTTTGCATTTCGTACCAGTAATGCTAAAAGTATGGTGGTTCATTTTTTAAATCGCTAAAACGGAATTCAAAAACCGATTACGCGTTGTACCTAGTTTCAAAAACTGTGGAAGGCTACAGAATATCATTACTTACGCGCTTGAACAGGACTTTGAATCAATGTCGCAGATTCGGGGTCAGATGATGATCTGCATATTTCTCTGCCTGAAAAATTTTCAATAAAGCATGGTATTGTACTAAGTGTTTGGATGAAGAAAAAAAATCAAACGATCTTAGGCTTGACACCGTTAAACTTTTTAGCTTACCTGTCGTTCCATTACTTAATAAAGGAGTTTTTTCCGACGCTTTTGCGAATTTAGTCCGGTCTGAAAACGAAAGAATAGTTAGTCGCTCTATGCAACTTAATCTAGCTCAGTGGCAATTATGTAATCACAATTCGTGTCATAAATACAGATTTATCGTCTTGAAATAAAATCATTTTCAACCCAATTGACTTATATGAAGTCACAAGCTATCGCGCAAGCAAGCTGGGCCTTAATTTAGAGTTTCAAGTAACGACGACTACAATTACGAAATTTTCGTGACCGAAAACGTTGTTGTAGCTTTAGCACACGTGCAACTTACACACATTAAACACTACACAGGCCTATTTTTTGAAAATGTAAACATTGATTGCATCATAATGACAAATAAGGATATAAATCAATAATAATAGATTGACTGACACATATCAATCTTACGAAGTAAATCATAAGAAACATGCAGAATTATTTAACTTTTGAAATATATATTACTGCAACCAGAAATATTCTTCTTGACTAATTAAGTTATCAGTTTGGATTAAACTACTGCAAATATTGGTAAAAATAATTGTGCAAACTTAAAACCTTGTGCGTCACCATTGACGATTGCTTCATCGTAATGGGTTGGTTTTGTCTTTTTTTCTTTCAACACAAAATGAAAAATCGCCGAAAATACCACCCCGACTCCAACGACGCTGAGAACAAGATTCTACAAAAAAAAATACAATAATGTACAAAATTACAAAAACCTAACAAACAGGAGCGAGATTTCTCGATACATTGTCATTGCTTTCATTACATTAATAATTCTAGCGTCGTGGACTCGATACCACAACTTAATTCGTTACAAATGCTTGCATGCGCGTAGTTTACCGCTACCTAATGTATATTTACTAGGCCTAGTACGTGGTACCCACAAACAATGCTTTACTCGCAGAAAATCAAATGTGTATTACCACCAAGGCAAGAAAGGGATTTCTTCCAGTCCAAACCTATTCATAACTCGACGTTTCGATAACACTAACTCAGCCGTCATCATCAACAGTGTATGTTAAGCGGAGCATAACTTCAACAACGTGAAGTTGCTACAGTTATTATATTCTGGTTTTGTCTTGTTATCTTTGAGCTAGTTATGTCCAATATATTCTGTATTCTGTACAACAGTGTACATGTAGTTGGTTTGATCAACAGTTTACTTTCATTTCGTCATATGATCGAAAGCAACTGTCCAGTTCCGTCTCAAAAAAAAGAAGCTTGTGCTCTTAATGTACGCTTGTAGAAAATATGCCCAAATTGCAGCAAATCTATGGCATTTAATCGCAAAAGATCTAACCTAATGGTATCGAGAGTTAATGATTTTGAAGAGAACCAAGGTATTTAAAGTATAATATATTTGGGGATCGTTTTAAAGAGTTTACTAAAGCTTACTGCTTGAAAAAGGCTTTATTTGTCATAAACCAGAATTGGCATGAAGTTCGAACACAACCAAAACCCTATGACTATAATTCTGAACTACGTCGTTATTACAAGTAATTGAAATTATGAATATACCGGTACTTAAACATTAACTCAAACTCATCACTATATTTTACGTACTCGAAATAAAGGAGCATCATTTGGGGATAGTTTCCCATTACTGTCATTTGATGATCCAGGCATTCCCAACATTAACCACGCAACACTATACACTAGTATGCTGCTAATCACCGTAAATGCATACCTGCAAACAACATTGTGCGAAGTGATCGGCTGTTTCTACAGTACGTGATAGTCTTGTATTAAATAAACACGGTAATTATATTAAATTGCCTTAAGTATGTTGAGCAACATTATGACTAATTTATAGCTGATTCAGGCACAAACAACAGCAGTAAAAAGTAAAAAAAATTTAATCGACCAAAAATGTTTTCTGGAAACAGTCATTAGCGAATTTTCAGCAAAACTGAAAAACAACTGGAAGTGAAACAGTTACTACGAAAAGTGGAATACTACTGAAAAACATTTCGAAAATAAAACAGGTTTCATCGTGGCTAAATGCAGACATACTTCCTTAAAAAGTATGATTTTTTTGGAAATAACATGAGAGCCAAAAAAAAGGAAAAATAAATGATGCAATACAAACGTTGTATTGCATGAGAGCCAAAAAATCAAAAAACTAGAAGGCAAAATTACATTATTGCTGGAATGCTGATAACATAGCTGGTACACTTTAATTGTTAATGCGCAAGTTCTTATACATAAATATATACAAGGAAAAAAAAAACAGATGAATGCCGATAGTTCACATAAAAAAAAAACACAATTGCAATAAGTTATACATCATTCGAAGGAGTGCCGCGTACAAGTTTGTAAGGATGGTAAAAAAAATTACTCATTTATTTTCATAGTTTATTACAGTAAAAAATTATCTTTGTCTTTGGATTTGTTAACATCAAGACGCTACACACACACACTTACCTCAAAGAATTTAGAGTAACTTTATCGCCATCATTCTCAGCTAAATCAGGGATTAAAGCAAGATGATTAATCTGAGTCGAAGCCCAACCAAATTGAAAAATAACCACCAATGGCGCATAATATATGAATTTCACATACTCAGGAGTGTCTACATCACATTCAAGGCATTGAAGGAATAATAAAGGGAAGGTTAAAGTAACACATATTGTTCCTAAAAATAAATTTGTAAGTGGTCAAACATAAAACAAGACATTTGAGCATGACCGACTCAGCACAGAACAATCTGGCATGACCCACTCAGAAGTAAGTTAAGAATTTAAGGTTTGAATGTGGATTGGAGTTTGGGTTAAGTGTCTTAACGCAGAGTCGGTTATGCTGAGTTGTTCCATACCGAGTCGGTGCTGACTGCTGAGTGATACCAAATAGTCATGCATTTGTTAAATACCAAATCTACATTCTATTACTCACCGACTAAATGCCAGGTTTTACGACGACCATATTTGCAAGTGAAAGGTGATTTGTCAGACTCATATCCAACAAATGGCGTTACAATCCCATCAGCAACTTGTCCAACTAGTAAAAGGTTTCCTGCCATGATGTTACTAAACTGTAAAATCTGAAAAAAACGTAGCTATTAGTAACAACAAAATACATTTTGCAATTTGAAGCAAATGACCTAGTAGAGGCACAAGTATACATTTTCCGTGGAAAGGCAAAAACAATGAACTATAAATTGATAGTTTAAAGGTTTAACCATTCTAAAAATTCATCTACCCGCTCATATCTATAAAGTATTTCCTACAATAGTGATATACTTAGTACCAGTACCATAATAATGCATACAACCATATAAATCAGTTAATCTTAATCAGTAGACTACACAAACCTCCGTGAAAAAGATGAGAAGATAACTGAACCACATTGAAGCACAAATGTCATTCAACACATGTCCAACACTGTATGCAAACTTTTGATAAGGTGACAAACCCATAATCAATTTCTCAAAAAACAGATGAAGCAGGGGCAATTAGTAGCTCAGCAAATAGCAGACCACAGATTCAAAGTTCACTGTCCAGAGTCCTCAGGTTGCCAGGATATACAGAAACACCGATATACCAGTGCACAGTTTTAAACTGATGTTTAAAATTCAATCGAAAAGCAGCGACAGCAAAGTTTCACTCAGCTGCTTAATCTGCTCTCTGTTAATAGGCTAATATTGCCATAGCTAGCACTGTTTGATAATGTTATGCAGGTGTAACTGTGTAATAATGAACAAAAAATGTTGGTTTATGTTGATATGCTGTATTAGGCCTATCACACATGTACCGGTACTCAAACTTTAATAATCCCAAACCTGTAAAAATGCTTGACATTAGGTTTACACTACTTGCCAACACAAATGGATGAGCTTATTAAAACATAGACTAGGCCTAGTCTAGTCATCCTTACCTACTCTGCCTTGACCAGAAACCTGGTACCTACCGCTACCAGTATCCTGCATCAAAAGCTGAAGAGCAAGATATACTGTGAGAGCCTGAATGTTTTTTGTTCTGCTTGTCTACTAGCTACACCCGCTTGTGGGAACAATGTTCTCTCCCAGTTAAGTTTGGAGGGCTTGGTATAAGATCTGCAAAGGATGTTGCATTGCCTGCCTTTCTATCTTCAATGTTTTCTTGTCACATGAACTTGCCCAACTGTTTTCATTCGGACAACCAGGATATTTGTTTGCTTTCAGCCCTTTCCTTATGGACAGAAAAAACTGGGATAGCCTCGTCTCCACCTCATCCTCAATGGCAAAAATCATGGGATCTTCCATTGTGTAATATCAGATTGACTTGTTTGATAGAATCTTCAAGCTCATCTTCGAAAAAGTCACGACTCTTGGCTGTATCTGCTCCTCATTCATCCCATTGGCTAAATGCACTTCCCATTCCTTCACTTGGTTTGAAAATGGATAACTCTTCTTTCAGAATTGCTTGTGCTCTTCGTTTGGGTTCACCCTTGTGCCATCCTCACCAATGCATCTGTTGCACTTGGGTGGATTCCAGTGGAGTGCATGGCCTCAGTTGTAAGAAGAGCGCAGGAAGATTCTCCAGACACACGCATGTCAACAATTTGATTAAAAGAGCACTGGAGTCTGCCCATGTTCCTACTATTTTGGAACCGCAAGGTGTATTGCGCACAGATGGGAAAAGACCAGATGGAATGACCATTTTTCCTTGGAAAATGGGAAAGTGCATGGTATGGGACTTTACGTGCAGCGACACCTTTGCCCCAAGTCACCTTGAAGTTTCAGCCAATCTTTCTGGAAAAGTAGTGGAACGTGCAAAGCAGGCCAAGCTAACAAAGTATGCTCAGCTTGCTCATGATTTTGAGATAATACCTGTTTGTGTCAAAACATTGGGTCCATGGGGTCCAAATGGGTTAAAATTTGTTCAAGAGGTTGGCAGGAGGATATCTGTGGAGTCTGGTAAACCCAGATCTACTGAGTTCCTGATGCAAGCTATTGGAATGGCAGTGCAGAGAGGAAATGCTGCTAGAGTTTTGGGAACTGTGTGCAAGGGTCAACATCTGGAAGAGTTATATTATTTATAATGTGTCTTCTTTATTGGTTTGTTTTAGTGAGGTGCATAATATTATTTTGTTTAATAAGGAATGGAGTTTTGCCTTTAACTAACATATTTTTCTTTGCTTTACATGAACTTAATTACTTTACCTTAAACTGTTAATGCGGATTAATGGTTTAAATTATACTGCTGTGCTTGAAATATTGAAATCCATAACTGATGATTCTCCAATTCGATCTTCAAAGCGACATTGTTGTTGGAGCATCTACATTGATGAAATTTACTGGGTTACTGGTATTTTGTCTGGTTAAATTACTGTACTAATTAACTAAAACTATGTTATTGATTTCCCAAAATATTTAATTCTGTCTAAACAAGCTAGACTACTCCAGTAGTTGGTACCGGTAGTCAGTAGTCAAGTTGGAAAAGCTCTTTACCCTGTATTGGTACCTTTTACCCAAGCCAGCTTGGAGTTTTGTTGCAGTACTAATCTACGAAGTACCAGTAGTCAACCGGTACAACTTTGTATGACAGTAACAATGCAGGGACTCGGGTAGCCTAAGACGCAGGACTTAAAGACCATTCTTTTCTTTATTCTCTGGTAGTACCGGTATCAGGTCTAGACTACTCTTTCTTGAGCAGTGAGTCTACAGCACTTTCCAATGCATTACACTGTTACAACAGAAAAAAGTCGTACTTTAAAAACCTAATTGGACTAGATCTACCGGTACTGTATTGTTGTACCAGTAGATCCCCAGGTCTTAACCACACTCTAAAAGACCACTTAAGCTAGGTACCGTAATCTACTAACCTACTCACGCGCGATACTCTACCATGCCCAACCAACTGGATAATGTTTAAACGCATAATCCGTTCCCACTTCTGTGTCTATTGACGCACAATTTTGCTTGCGTTGCTCACGTCGATGGCTGAGCGTAAGCAACGTCGAGCGGACGTTGTAGCGGGAAAATATTTCCATGACAATAGGGAGTGTATAATAGGTAGGATTATGATAAAACAATACTAATGGTAAGTAAAGCTTAAAACTACTTTAAATAGAGTAAAAAATCAGAGTGTGGACTGCCCAATGACCACTTTGGTAGGCTAACTTCGGTTACCCTTGTTTTAATTATAAAGAACAAATTAGGGAGCGCCCAGGTTCCCAAGTTTGGTAGGCTTTTGATCAAGATAGACTCTTCTGCATCGATTCCGTGATAATAATACGTCACTTAAATCCTCGAAGCGAGAATATCTTGCCTTCCCATGATAAGACATCGTGGGAAGGCAAGATATTCTCGCTTCGAGGATTTAAGTGACGTATTATTATCACGGAATCGATGCAGAAGAGTCTATCTTGATCAAAAGCCTACCAAACTTGGGAACCTGGGCGCTCCCTAATTTGTTCTTTATAATTAAATAGAGTAGAAAGCATGGTGAGTGCTGAAATTAATCAGGTAAAATTTAAAGGTAACCAGTGGTGAAAGTAGAAAATTTTTCTTACCGGTACTACGCCAGAAGCCCAGAACAGTGGTGAAAGTAAAAAAAATTTCTGTAGTTGCTGATAAAAAGAGACAAATGAGTCTTAGGCATCCACTTGTCCAGTCACAAAATCCTAAACGTCTAAACTACACCCAAAACTATAAATTTTAACGAACTATGAAATATCACAGCGTTTCCCAAACTGTGATACGCGTACCACAGTTTTTTTCAGGTGGTACGCCTAAAATTCAAAAATTAATTTATTCTTTCATAAATGTTGAGGAATGTAAGGCTACGTTCACATGAGACTTTATTTCGTTCGCAACGAAAAAAAAAAAACTCGTATCTGTGGAGACTGCATACAATGGTGTAATAAACGTGTGATCGCAAGCGAATTCAAAGTAACCCGAAAAGAAAGCAAGCCAGCTTCATAAAAATCACCGTTTAACGTTCGGTAATTAGCGTATAGGCTGGTATCAGGAGCAGGTGACGCAGGCTACGCTAGATATATGTTGCGGCAGAAGTAGGCTTACTACGCAACTTCTGCTGTGATGAGTGACGAAACGAGTCTAGTACAACATTCCTTTAAAGGCTTGTTGGGTCTACGCTTATTGCCTAGCAGTTAATCACCGTTAAAATGAACTGGAGCCAAAACTTCGTCTAAATGTGGCAAAAATTCATACTAACATTGACGAGCTAGTTGCGCAGAAACAAGCGCATCCATCTCATTGAATACTGATTGGAAATAATAATTAAACAAATTACTTTTTTTTTTCACAAATACGTCATAAATACCAGGGCTTTGGAGCAGGCACAAATTCTCGACTGCTAACGGCTCCAGCTTCGTATCTCTCTTCTACTACAAAGCAGCTCCGGCTCCGCAGCTCCTTGATACCACTGCTCCAGCTCCTTTGGTTAAAAACTGAAATCCAAGCATGTTTGTGCAATTTGAAATTTTAAGTTTGTAAATTTTCACTCGTTTAATCACAAAACTTTATAAATTCAAACCCTGATAATGCATCGTGCAAGTGTTGTTGAAATTAAGGGTTTTTTCGTAAGCATGCGCAATTTTTATGCTGAAGTGGTACGGTGAGTTTTTGAAACTGTTTCAGTGGTAGATTCATAGAAGAGTTTGGGAAACCCTGAAATATCAGATAATGTGAGAATGGCTAAAACGCAAATAACTAATTTGTCTCTGGATTAGAATGAATCGCTAACCTGAGACTCGAAACAATGTCCTGTAGCACTGTTGCCTGCGTATTGGAGAGTAAAAGGTTTGCCACAGAACTATTTTGACATCAAATTTGAAAAAGCTATTTGGGGGGGGGGGAATTACGTTGTCATTAAAATGAGACTATCATTTGCGCGAAGGAAAATTTTAGATTGTGATGTCACACTTTGTGCTGATTTGCTCTAATTACCGAGTGGGTTGCGGCCAAAATTTTGTAAAAAAAATGCCTAGTCTAGGCGTGTCCTAAAAAACTTTGAGAATTTTTTGCGCTGCAGCCGAGACCCTCAAACAAACCCGCTTATTTAGCTTACGGGCACTTTGAACAAAAGGCTGTTATCATTAAAGAATTTTGATTTTGATAAAAAGTTTTGAAATTAATTCCATACAAAAAAAAAAAAATTTTTAATAAAAGTGAGTCCACTCGTGAATTTTTTTTTGTTTTTGAATGATATGACTTGTGGAAAGTGCTATAGACTGGATTTAGATTTAAAATCTTTTACCGGTACGGCGTTCCGGACCGTTCCGGCTTACTTTCACCACTGAAGGTAACCTAGGCCTACCCACAGTGTGATATGTCGGTGATAAATCGTATGTACTTTGAAAAAGTAGCGCACCAACAAGGATGGAAGTGTAAAATTAACCGGGAAATTTTAAAAAGTTGGCTAGCTATTGTCGGTGCGGTAGCAGCCTGATTAAAAAAGTAGCGTTAGCGAAAATGAGGTCTTCATTAAGCAGAAGGATGGAAGTATTGATTATTAGCGACGATAACCCACTTTTAAAGTTGCAATCCATAGATCAGTGATAACATTTGGACTGCTGTCTCGTACCAGATGCCGTAAATCTCGACCTTAGTCTAATTTGGCTTTCGAAGTAAAGTAAAGCTTATAGTACGATTGAGTCGGTTTAAAGTCCATTGTTGGTTTCGATTTTTTTGTTTAAGCTACAGCAGCATTCAGGGCCGGCGCTAAGGGGGGCGGCTCCCCCAATCAGCAACCCTTTGCCCTCCTAATCTAATTGTTACTGAGTCGAGTTAAACGCTACAATTGCCACTGAATTGAATTCGTAATCATCCATTCGTTATCATCATCATGTTTTATTTTCGAGATAAAGCAGAGAGAAAGAAAAAAGAATCACAAAAATAACAAACAAGAGTTTAATATATACTAATTGAACAAAGGATTTAGAAAGTAAGAAACTATCTCGCAGGAGACTGCGAAGTGACCGGTAAGGGTCTTCGCGTCAAGCAGCCACCTGAAAAAAGATATAGATAAATTTTTTGGAAAAGTGTGCGACACTGGGCAACTAAATCAGCTATTTAGGACAAGATGGAAAAAATTTTTCAATTGATGCTATATTTTTCAATAAGCATATCTTTGAAATGTGCCTTAAACTTATTAAATGTCATATTTCGTATATTGGCAGGAATCAAATTCCAAATTTTAGAGCCTTGATATTTGAAGGATTTTTGAGTGCGAAAAGTAGAAAATTTAGGAATATAAAGCCTATTTTGAGAGGATGATCTTGTATTGCGACCATGAATATCGCTCACGTTTTGAAAGAAAGAAGAGAAGGAAGAGGGCGAAGAATCGGTAGAGTACTGATGCATTAGTTTTGCCATTTCATAAGCATAAAGGTCTGAAATAATTAAGATACGTTAAATTAGCGTGCTTTTGTATTTGATTTAGGCTACAATTGTTTGGATAGACTTTTTTTTCTTTCTGGGGGCTCACCCAATAACCTTTTTGGGAACACACGGCACGTTGTTCTTCGTTGTTCATATTTTTGTAAAGTTAATAAATTCGACATCTTATAATTCAGAAGAATGTCAGTTCGTTGTAAAGTTCTCGCTGATAAATAAGCTTGCACATGATAGCTTTTGAAGTGTTTTCATAATTTAAAACATTGATCCAAACTTTGGTCCCCCCTGATAAACTTTCGGCCCCCCTAAGTTGACTGCTCTGACGCCGGCTCTGAGGGCATTTTTGTTGCATTTACGCGAAAGCGATCAAAACGCAACAACGCGCTTGCTAATAAATTGCAGGCATAATACCATAACCACACCAAAACCGAAAATTCCGCTAATTACCAGTGAAATCATGAGACTATGTCTAGTATTTTTATCTTCAAAAAAAAATCGAACCTGCATTATGCTCGCCGTAATACGGCGAAGCGTGTGATGCGTGGAGGGGCCCAACTCCGCTGCTTAGTGCCTAGGTAGCCTAACACGGTTCTGAAGAATTATCGCAGCTGTAGCGAGCGGTTCGCGACTGTATTCGATTTGACTGACCCAGGGAGAGAACCCGTGACCTCCCGCACCAGAAGCGATGTCTATAACCATTACGCCAACTGGCCGCCATATTTTGTTATTGAGTTTATTTCATAAGTCACGGAAATCGTAAAATTTAACTGTATAGGTTCCGGCTTGTCAATTTGCTCAGCATGTCGCTTATGATTATTTCTTTTAGGGTTAAAATTTAACAGTGAAACGAATTGTTGAACTTTTATCCTCTATTTCCTTTTCACGTTTTGATCAATTTGATGGATCACAATTCACTATCGTAAATCGCCAACCGGGGTCTTTCGTCATTCTTTAACTGTTCTGTTTCGTTTTATTTCAGGATCGCCTAAACGGCTGTCGATATAATTTTATTAGAGTTTGTGATAGTTAACTGCAATGGACCTAGGCGAAATAAAATATTTAATTATTAGCTACATCTGGCGACCAGTAGCTTCTTCAGCAGAGAGGGCTCCATGACAAAGTCAGAACTGGAAATATCAAAGGTCAGAATTGGTGGATCTGAACTTTGATAATAATTTTATAAGGTAGATTAGTCGCTGGTTACGATAGCCCCGCATTTACAGATGCTTACGTTAGAATTGTAGATGGTATGTACTGTACATTTTAGAGATTTAAAATATCAGTTGAGGCTAATCTATATTTTTCTTTGTAAGTTATTCATGTGCGATCTTCTATAAGTTGAATAAGAGTACCGGTACTTGTTGTTAAATGGGCGTTTGAATGTTGTAAAAATTTTGTCGCTGTAAATTCCACCAATCGCGATGAGCTTGCAATAAAGAAAGCTACAAACTCTTCTCTTTGAGAGGGTTTTCGACTCGTCTGCCGGTAGCTCATAAGCGAGCCCAGGTTTACTTAAACCATTTCGACACAACCGGTATTTGACCATGAGCAAACGCAGGGTAGGCACGGTACCATGCCCCCTTGACCCTGGCCGTTTTATAAATTATGGAAAACACCTTCCTCATCCAATCCAATGCGCCAATTTTTCAACTTCCTTCCATTTGTTTTACTCAAGTTTCTGTTTCTAGACATAGCCTAGGCTAATACAGTATTTTTTAGTGTCTACTGTAACTGCAATCACTCTCACTGCTAGATACCACTACAGTCTTTTTCGATAAAAAAGTGTGCCAAAATGAGTATTTTTTACGTGAAAGATCGTAAAAACTCATGGGCGCTGGGGGATCTCCCCCAAACTCATGGTGGTGTGTCACTGCGAATAAAACGTTGCTGAAATAAAACAGGATTTCAGTTAGCCCCCCTTCCCTTCGACAAAATTGTGGTTGCGCTCCTGGCGCAATAAGTAAGAAAATGAAGTTAGATCAAACCATATACGTCTATGGTTCAAACAGTTAGAAAGTAGTTGTGATGTTTAAGTACCGAATAAAAGATATTATCGTGTGAATGGAGTTTGATTCCGAGTCGGGTCAAACCAATGACTTTAACATTGGTATTCACAGCTTCCCTGCTTGACGCTCAGCATTAAAGGGTCAGGATGACGAACAAAAATCCAAAGAAAATAATTCCGAAGAAACTGAATGTAGAAGGGAAATTAGAATTATGGTAGATCCTGTCAAGGATTCCTCTCAACAAAATCAGGATCTATCAGAGGGATACAATTCTTTGAAAAATTAATTAATAATCCATAAAATGCTCAAAGATTTCGTGGATAGAACTAGCTTTCGTAAATAGCCGAATTTTCATTAAAGAAAAAACCCAAGTCTCTAATCAGGGGGTCAAAAAATCAGCAGGTGAAATTCTTCAACCTCGCAGGTGAAATTCTACATTCTACGCTGTGTTTAGACCTAGTTGGTTGGGCGAGGTTGTAGAATTTCACCTGCAAATAAAAAACCTGACTAGATTTAGTTGAGGTTATTGTAAAGTTACTGGAAGAACGAGAAAAACTTCAAGTGAGCAGAAAGAATGTTACGCATCGCAGCACAAAGATTTCTGCTCAGGTTTGTGTCCACAAATATCGGGTTCACTTGCATAAAATTTTAAAGGTTCGGGTTTGGTTCAGGTTCACAAGTTTGAAATACTAAAGGTTCGGTTCAGGTTCACAAATTTGAAATATTAAAGGTTCGGTTCAGGTTCAATGATCTCAAATTTAAACGGTTCAGGTTCGGTTCGGGTTCACCGAAAAAAAGCGGTTGTTACCGGTTCGGGTTCGGTTCGACTCCCTGCCTTTGATATTTCCAGTTCTGACTTTGTCATGGAGCCCTCTCTGCTGAAGAAGCTACTGGTCGGCAGATGTAGCTAATAATTAAATATTTTATTTCACCTAGGTCCATTGCAGCTATAGCTATCACAAACTCTAATGAAATTATATCGACAGCCGTTTAGGCGATCCTGAAATAAAACGCAGAACAGTTAAAGAATGACGAAAGACCCCGGTTGGCGATTTACGATAGTGAATTGTGATCCATCAAATTGATCAAAACGTGAAAAGGAAATAGAGGATAAACGTTCAACAATTCGTTTCACTGTTAAATTTTAACCCTAAAAGAAATAACCATAAGCGACATGCTGAGCAAATTGCCGAGCTGTAACCTACACTGCAAATAAAATTGGGTAGAGCTCTTGGTAAAACTCCACTCAACCCAATTCACATTTGGGTAAATCACGTTTTACCCAAAATATTTTGGGCATAAATCGATATACCCAAAACATAACTTAAACAATTTTTTTGGGTAAAAAAGTTTTTGGGTAAACATGAAATTTTGTGGGCAAATACAACTTTTACCCAATTTTTTGGGGGGTAAACACACCTTCTACCCAATTGCGACTTTTTCGCTTTTGGGTAATTTTTTATACTTAACAAAATAATTTTGGGTATTTTTGAAAATTACCCAAACGTAAAAAATTTCGTTGTATATTATTAAAAAATTTTACCCAATTTTGAATTGAACAAAATAAAATTTACTCAAACATTCAAGTTCAAAATTCTGAAGAATATTTAGTGAATACGTAACTTTCACTAGTTTTTCCTTTGCTGTATGCAGCTAAAACCTATACCCTATAGCGTTATGCAGATGATGAAGGCAGCAGCAGCGTGATGCAACTTTTCCTCAGGGTCATAGAGAGTCAAGCAGCCACCCTTATACCGACGGATAAATCAAAATCTAAACAGTGGACTTTTATTGTTATTCAGATTTCCGAAAATAAGCAGCATTCATATGAATTGTCGATATACCCTGCTGCTGCTGCTTGGACTCCTGTAAGGTCAAAGTTAATACATTTCGGAATAAAATGCTGTAACGTTTCTTCTAAAAACTACGCATAAAGAAGGACTTTCTGTCTTTAAAATATCGTTTTAGATGTTGACATCTTGCTAAATAATTGAGCGTTGCAGTTTCGAGGTGCTATGAAGGGGGAATCTTACAACCTTCTTTGCCCTGAAAGATTGGCTTGGACCGAAAAGGCGTGTTTAGAAAACCTGCTATCACTTGGCCACCTGCTATATTTGAGTGGCGTAGTCAAGGGTGAGAGGTACCGGGGCCATGCCCCCTTAAATTTTACGAAAATAGAAAAAAACGATGTAAAAAGCAGCACTCACTTTGCTTACATTAAGCATAGTCATGAACCCCTTCAAATATTTTTTGGCGACGCCACTACGACCTGTATATTTCCTGAAGGTGCGCCAATCCTGTTAGGTGCCTTTCCCAACTGAACAAGTAAACTAACTGACTTGTTTTTTGCACGGTTGTTTCAATGCTCGACGTCAAACAAAGAAGTTGAATTACAGACCTTGAGTCTTACTAAGCTATTTTGGCTGTTAAAAGCTATTATCTGATATACTGTACGTGCATCTATTGGCCAATCAATTTAAAATGATAGGCTCACCTATGCTGTGCAAGTAAAAAAAGTTTTAGTGGGTTGTGTGCACTAATTTTTTCTCTGGACAACAGCCCCGGATTATAAAGGAATTAATCTAACCTTATATAGGCTCAGTATAAACGGACAGTGTGGAGAACAAACCGACAAGCTCGCTTTTACTGTCGTCAGGAAAAGGCACTTGGTGCTTGGTGGAACTACTCTTTCTTTTTGTTGCACAGATTGACCTAAATATTATTAGATACGCTGTTTTCAGATAGGTCGGTAGCTGCGAGCAAATACGCGTACACTAAAGATTATAGGCTAAAACATTGACTGTTAGAAATTTAAGCAACGCAGTAAAAAATTTGCAAGAGGGATGGTTCAAACTGAAGAACTTGAACGTTATGGGAAAAAATCTTAACAGCCATAATGTAATACAGTTCACAACAGTTCCAAAGATTTCATCTTTGTTTATAGAATTTCTTGGCTGTTGCACAAACAAAAGTGAGGTAGGCATTAACGTTTAGGCCCCAGAAAACGTTTTAGTTAAACGAAGTATGGAAATGGGTAACCAGATTATCAAAAAGCTCACTTGTGCAATATCCCCTTTAACATTCGCTACACTACCAGTAGCGTATTTAGGGGGGCATTGGGCCACGACCCCCCCCCCCCTTTTTGACTCTGCCTTTTAGTAAACAAGAACAAAATTAATTGTGCCAAGTAACTGAAATATGCCATACTCTTTTGATGGTTTCTGCAGCTTATGGCTAGGGGCGGATCTAGGGGGGTATAGGATGAGGAGTATGCATCCTCTACCAGCCATTTTCAAAGTTGTTTTGAAAGTATACAATTTTTCCATAATTTCGAACCTCTTCGATAGCGATAAGCCTTACGCCTTGAGCTCGCATAATCGAAAATGTGCGAACAAAATGCATCATATTTTGCGAAGCACTCAGATTAGGGTCAAACATTTTGAACAAAATTTGCCTGAAAATTGTTCAAAACGCACTAAAATAACCATTAGAGCAGAGGTTCTTAACCTTTTTATAGTCGTGGCCCACTTTTGTTTTGAAAAAATTTCGTGGCTCACTTCTTAAAGTTATACTTAAATTGGTTATAATGCACTGTCTTACAAAAACCATGAAATTTGTAAGAAATACGGAATAACTTCAGAACGTGAAATAAAAAGAATACCGGTGACATTTTAATAATAACCCACACATAACGAAACTGTTTATGCGAAGCTTGAGATTGTTTGTTCTTTGCAAGTAGAGATATTCGAGGTTCAATGCATGACAACGCACAAATCAAGTCGTTTTCCACATTCAATGTATTCCTACATTTTGTTTTCATTCCAACAAGAGCTGAAAAAGCGGCTTCGCATAAGTAAGTTGATCCAAATGGAAGCAGCTTGCTCATCATATATTTGGCCACTCCAGGATATGAAGCACTAGCATTGCACCAAAATGTTGTTAACTCAGAATTCTCAAATGCAGTCTTCATGGTCGAGTCATTTTTTAAATCAATGAATTCTTCTTGGAGATGCACGGGCAGCGAAGAGAAGGTTGCATTGATCGGATTTCTTACTATCTTCAGATTTTCATTCATAACTTTACGCTCAGGAAAGTAGCGATTTAGTTCTTCTTCCAACTTGCACAAATGCTCTGCGACCTCTGCTGAAATATTTATCGATTCATTCGCTCTGGTTACGGATGAGAGCCTGTCGAACATGATAAAAACGTCTTTCATGACATTCATTTTCCACAACTCTAATTTCTCCACAAAAGCATTAAGTGAGTCATTGAGATTTATGATAGTGGTTTTACTCCCTTGCATGGATAAATTCAGGGTATTTAATTTTTCGAAGATATCTGCTAAATAAGCCAAGCGTTCTACGAAAGAAGGATCATCAAAGTAAGTTGCAAATTCTTGTCTTTGTCTGCCAAAGAACTCTGCTAATTCTTCTCGCAGTTGAAACACTCTGGACAGCATGTTGCCTTTTGAAAGCCAGCGCACATCTGTATGGTATAAAAGTGTGATGTAGTCCGCTGACATGTCCTTACAAAGCTTTGAAAACAGCCTTGTGTTTAACGCACTCTTTTTCACAAAGTTTACCATTTTGATTGCAATATTTAATGTTGATTGAAGATCTGAAGGGAGAGTTCGACTTGCCAGAGCTTGGCGGTGTATCATGCAGTGGACTGACGTTGCACCAGGAGCGCGTTCTTTCACCCTTTTCGCAAAACCTGATCGTGCACCAATCATAGCAGGAGCTCCGTCTGTACAAACAGAACATAGATTCTCCCACTTTAAGTCCCATTTTTTGAAATAATCGTCCACTTTTTGTAGTATATCAGCTTCTCGTGTTGTACTTTGTAGAGGAGAACAGAAGAGAATGGTTTCCTCTATGCTGGTAACGGAAGCCCATCGCACAAAAACCATTAAATGAGAAACATTTGAAATGTCGGTAGATTCGTCCAACTGAATAGAAAACATACCATGAAGGCTGGACTTCAACTTTGAAATCAACTGAGAAGTAATGTCATCCGCCATTTCGTTTATACGAAGCCGTATCGTATCATTTGAAAGAGATATTGCTTCTAACTTTTTGCTACTTTGTTTTCCCAACACTCGCTCTACCATTTTTATAGCACATGGCTTTACAAGAGTTTCAGCTATTGTGTGGGGCTTCTTTTGTTTTGCAATGGTAAGGGCAACTTCATAAGAAGCTTCAACAAGTGAAATATTTTCCTTGTAATACGTTCCACTAGAATCCAATTTAGTACGTTTCAATTCATCTCGTTTCCTTTCAAAAAAGGCAGTACCTTTATCCTTATATTCAGGATGGATTTTTAACAAATGATTCGACAATTTACTAGGTCGGAGTGAATCGTTTCCAAGGACTTTGTAGCAGATAACACACTGTCCTTTCTGAGCATCTTTGTCAGAAAACCGTGCAAAACCATACTCAATATAATCATCATTCCATTTTCTTTTACTTGCTTTTTTACTCATACTTCGACTAAAATTCACTGTGGAATATCTGATTCAAAACGGCAATATCTGCCCTGCAGCTCCAGCTATTTTCTTACAAAAAAAGGCAGTTAAATACAAAATTCGAAATGAAAGCAGAGCTTTTTATGACTTCACAGAAACTGGCCTTAACAATAATGTTGTATGATGGGATAGTTATGATTTATTTCCAAAGCCACTCAAGCAGAAATAACAGTTAATATTGTGGCCCGTGGGATATTTTTGTCTAAAGAAGATCAAAGTGATCGCAGCATGTTAGCCTTAGCCTGTGAGGTATTTTGTTTTTAAGTTTCAATTTTAAAAAGCGATAAAAATTTATTTACATTAAAATTTCTTCACCACTATTACTCTTGTCAAACAAATCACAGTACGAATTTCTTTCATAGTTTGATTTTATAAATACCGGTATTGAATAGTCCTGCTGAGATGCCCTCTAGGAGTGTGTCGTTTATGTTATTAAGCGGCAGAAACGCCATGCAAGCCTCTTCAATTCCAGCTTCAATCAAAACAATAGAAGACACACAAGTGTACTACTGTAAAATTAACTAACGAATAAATTTTCACCAACTTTACAATTTTCCAAATGACTCTGTGGCCCACCTCAAAATGCTCCTGTGACCCACCAGTGGGCCATGGCCCACGGGTTAAGAACCCATGCATTAGAGCATGTAAATTTTCAAAATTTTTCCAAGGGAGCATGCTCCCGGACCCCTCTTGAGACTTTCTTGCTTCTCAATCAGCTTCAAATTTGTTTTGCCGAAAAATATACTCTTGCAAAAAGTGTGGAAATTATGGCTCCCCCCTTTTAAAGTTTCTCGCTACGCCACTGAACACTACCATTGGCCTTTAAGTTTAAACCAATCTGAAAAGTCTCACGGCGCTAAAGAGAATAGATTACATTCGAAATACCTAACTATATACAGGTAATAGAAAAGCAATCGCAAAATATAGTTTCTTTTGCCAGCTTGAAAGCCATATACTTTTGTGTGACAAATCATAGGCAATTCAAGATAAGATTGGACTACATTTGTTCATTTGCAGACAGTATTTTATTTTAATTTAAGAAAATATTTATTTGCGAAGAGCCTGTACACTGATCACTGCATGCAGCGAAAATAAAATCAAATATTAAAAAATATTGGGTATGGAGTACCCAATATGACATATTTTCAAAAATGCCACTTGCGAAATATTATTACGATTCTTTGTTTTATATATAAATCGGAACACTTAAGTTAGTAGAATATCAAAGATGCTTCTTGTGAGATCCTCCGTATCACATGCAATGGTGAGAATGGGCGTTAACTAGACCCTGTAGAGTAAAATACTAACTCATCCAATGCTCTGCAAATGAGCGATGAGGGCAGCGAGAAAAATTTTTGGGTTTTTGTTGCTTAAAAACATTTGGGTTGCGAAAACCCAATAAAATTAATTGGGCTCTTGACTTGGGCTAAAATACCCAACGCATAATGGTTAGTAGTCAGTCAGTTTACTTCATTTGGGTAATCTGCACCCAACTTAAGAAATTGGATTTCTCAACGTTAATACCCAAAATGTTTACCCAAAAAAATACCCAATTTTATTTGCAGTGTACAGTTACATTTTACGATTTCCGTGACTTATGAAATAAACTCAATAACAAAATATGGCGGCCAGTTGGCGTAATGGTTATAGACATCGCTTCTGGTGCGGGAGGTCACGGGTTCTCTCCCTGGGCCAGTCAAATCGAATACAGTCGCGAACCGCTCGCTACAGCTGCGATAATTCTTCAGAACCGTGTTAGGCTACCTAGGCACTAAGCAGCGGAGTTGGGCCCCTCCACGCATCACACGCTTCGCCGTATTACGGCGAGCATAATGCAGGTTCGATTTTTTTTGAAAATAAAAATACCAGACATAGTCTCATGATTTCACAGGTAATTAGCGGAATTTTCGGTCTTGGTGTGGTTATGGTATTATGCCTGCAATTTATTAGCAAGCGCGTTGTTGCGTTTTGATCGCTTTCGCGTAAATGCAACAAAAATGCCCTCAGAGCCGGCGTCAGAGCAGTCAACTTAGGGGGGCCGAAAGTTTATCAGGGGGGACCAAAGTTTGGATCAATGTTTTAAATTATGAAAACACTTCAAAAGCTATCATGTGCAAGCTTATTTATCAACGAGAACTTTACAACGAACTGACATTTTTCTGAATTATAAGATGTCAAATTTATTGTAAACGCACGATCATTAATTTACTCGCCTTGCCACGGTCTCGAACTCTCGTCTCCAAAATTTACTTTGAATGAAGTCAAGTATGTTGAAGTCATTGTGCAAGGCGCTTTGGACCTCGCATGCTCGTAATCTATCAAACTGTATAATGCGTGTTTTTCTTCGCGTAATCAACGTAATTTTGTAGTTTTGCACACTGCACGTTATGAGTTGTTCTCATGCAGTTGAGCGATTAAGACGTTTTATTTCAAGTCATATACAGGGTGACCCAAAAAGATGCGTACCCATAAAAATTTCAATTGTGACTTTGATTAAAAAGCTATTAATTTCAAATTACAACCACACATTATTCAGTTTATGGAAGACCATTCACCAGAGTTTCAGCTATTTCTGTCAATTTTTAGTAAACTTATGGCTTTTCCAAGATATGTTCCAAATATTCACAATTTCGTTGCAAGCATTTCGTTTCGTTTTTTGCTTTCCGGGCACGTCAATAGCAAAAACAATGTTTTTTTGGGGTTCGAAGGTTCCACACGAAGTGCTTCAGACGACGCTTCATTTCGTTAAATGTACTGCCTGGGTGGCCATGAACAAGCTCGGGATCATCGGGCCTTATTGGCTCGAAGATGTCGACGACCGATCCCAGACAGTCAACAAGGGGCGCTACATGGCTGTTCTGAACAAGTGCTGGGCGTCGCTGGGACGCCGGAGAGGAGTTCTGAGAGCTTCACAATGGTTTCAGCAAGACGGGGCCACACCTCATACTGCCAACGAAATCCTTGCTTGGTTGAGGCAGAGGTTCGAAGAGAGACTCATAAGCAGAAGGTGCGATGAGGAATGGGCCCCGCACTCACCAGATCTTAACCCTCCCTGATTTTTATCTGTGGGGTTTCCTCAAAGACAATGTATACCAGGGAAATCCACAAACAATTGAGGAACTGAAAACTGCCATCACAGCAAAAATAAGAGCCATCCCGAAAGAGGAGTGTGTAAAAGTCATTGAAAACTTTGCCACACGAGTACAGGTTTGCTTGCAAGTAAATGGTGGATATTTGGAACACATCTTGGAAAAGCCATAAGTTTATTAAAAATTGACAGAAATAGCTGAAACTCTGGTGAATGGTCTTCCATAAACTGAATAATGTGTGGTTGTAATTTGAAATTAATAGCTTTTTAATCAAAGTCACAATTGAAATTTTTATGGGTACGCATCTTTTTGGGTCACCCTGTATTTTGGTTCAAGCAAGTCGTTGGAGTAGAAATTCAATCGGTTTAACCTCCGATTAATTTTTACTCTTGCTGGTATTGTTTTGTTGGTTATTAAAGAAGAAAACTACACTTTTTATCTCGTCTTATGCCAGCGGAGTGAAGTTTCAGGCGTTCCGCCTAAACAGTTGAAACAGAACTTAAGATCTTTGGGCAGAAGTCTGAAAAGTCAATAACCCTCAGCTTTCGAAAGTTCAGTTTTTAACATTTATTAACCTTACAAAAATATGAACAACGAAGAACAACGTGCCGTGTGCCCCCAAAAAGGTTATTGGGTGAGCCCCCACAAAGAAAAAAAAGTCTATCCAAATAATTGTAGCCTAAATCAAATACAAAAGCACGCTAATTTAACGAATGGATGATTACGAATTCAATTCAGTGGCAAATGTAACGTTTAACTCGACTCAGTAACAATTAGATTAGGAGGGCAAAGGGTTGCTGATTGGGGGAGCCGCCCCCCCCCCCTTAGCGCCGGCCCTGAATGCTGCTGTAGCTTAAACGAAAAAATCGAAACCAACAATAGACTTTAAACCGACTCAATCGTACTATAAGCTTTACTTTGCTTCGAAAGCCAAATTAGACTAAGGTCGAGATTTACGGCATCTGGTACGAGACAGCAGTCCCATGTTATCACTGATCTATGGATTGCAATTTTAAAAGTGGGTTATCGTCGCTAATAATCGATACTTCCATCCTTCTGCTTCATAAAGACCTCATTTTCGCTAACGCTACTTTTTTAATCAGGCTGCTACCGCACCGACAATAGCTAGCCAACTTTTTAAAATTTCCCGGTTAATTTTACACTTCCATCCTTGTTGATGCGCTACTTTTTCAAAGTATATACGATTTATCACCGACATATCAAACTGTGGGTAGGCCTAGGTTACCTTTAAATTTTACCTGATTAATTTCAGCACTCACCATGCTTTCTACTCTATTTAAAGCAGTGTTGCCAACTTATTATGACAAAAATCCGCTAAATGAGACTTCAAAATCCGCTAAACGTATGGTTGAAATCCGCTAACATTCAAATTCACTAAAAGTGCTGAATTTATTCTGTTGGTCACCAAATATTTTAAAACACTCACGACGAAGAGCATACCAGCAAGAATTTTTTCACTCTTGCTGTACAGATAGAAAAATTGCAAGAACTTTTAAACGTGAAAAGCATAAACTAATAGGCAATATTGAATCATGATTGAACCAACATACTTGTAGAAACCAAAAACAATGAAAGAACAGCCACTATAACCATAAACACAACAATTCTCAAGAATGCATCAACTCTGAAGTCGGTAAACGCCGTTACAATTCTCACAGGTTTAAAAAGGTCTACCAACACTTTCGCAGAAATCCGCTGTCCACCAAATGTAAAAATTTTCCGCTAAACAGAAGCAAAATCCGCCAAATCTAGCGGATTTTCCACCAAGTTGGCAACACTGATTTAAAGTAGTTTTAACCTTTACTTACCATTAGTATTGTTTTATCATAATCCTACCTATTATACACTCCCTATTGTCATGGAAATATTTTCCCGCTACAACGTCTGCTCGACGTTGCTTAACGCTCAGCCAACGACGTGAGCAACGCAAGCGACATTGTGCGTCAATAGACACAGAAGTGGGAACGGATTATGCGTTTAAACATTATTCAAGTTCGCAAACGTCTTCAGGTGCAGGGTGCAAAATTATGTACGAGGTAAATTGCCTGCAGTTTTAACTTTAGGTTATGCTTAAAAAGTACGCTATTAACAGATTAGGCAACTTTGGTGTGTTCACTGCTGATTGGGGTTCTTGAGTGGTGTATTTGGTTTTTAGGGCTACTGAATGTCATGCAGTGCTGGTACAGGGTCATCCTTTTTTTAGGATTTTTAGGATTCTTAGGATTTTGCGGACGCAGCCGCAAAATTCTTAGCGTCCACAAAAAAGACCACCAGTAGGGGTAGTCCATTTTTTAGGATCCTGTTAACGGTTTGCTTTTTCCAACATTTTTTAGCATTGTCAGCTCCTTTATGATGAGTTATAGCCAATAAACACCGGAAATGATCGATTTTCTAACCGCAGTCTAACCAAAATCAATTTCAAATGCGTAAAACGAAACGCGTCCTAAAAAAAAACACCAGTAGGGGTAGTCCTTTTTTTAGGATCCTATAAACGGTTTGCTTTTTCGAACATGTTTTAGCATTGTCAGTTTCATTATGATGAGTTATAGCCAATAAACACCGGAAACGATCGATTTTCTGACCGCAAGGTAACGAAAATCAATTTCAAATGCGTAAAACGAAACGCGTCCTAAAAGATGATCACCAGTAGGGGTAGTCCTTTTTTTAGGATCCTGTAAACGGTTTGCTTTTTCGAACGTGTTGTAGCATTGTCAGCTCCATTATGACGAGTTACAGCCAATAAACACCGGAAATGATCGATTTTTTGATCGCAACCTAACCAAATTCAATTATAAATGCGTAAAACGAAGCGCGTCTTAAAAAAGAACTGTAAACGGTTTGCTTTTTCCAACATTTTTTAGCATTGTTTCGACATTTTTTGGCAATTTACCTTTTGACATTTTACCTTTTGACATTGACAATTTACCTTTTGACATTCGAGAAACTAGCAGCATTTCACTGTTCAAAATTAAATTGAAAACCCACTATTTTCATATAGCCTTTGCCGATGTGCCTGATATTGATTAGTGTTACCATATGTTTGTTATGTAGCAAGTGCCCCTTAGTCAGATGTTGGCTTCTTGCTTTGTCATCTGAAGGGGTTGACAAATTTCTTTTTATTATTATTGTCAGCTCTATTATGATGAGTTATAGCCAATAAACACCGGAAATGATAAATTTTTTAACCGTAACTAACGAAAATCAATTTTAAATGTGTAAAACGAAACGCGTCCTAAAAAAAGGCTACAAGTTAGGGGTAGTCCTTTTTTTAGGATCCTGTAAACGGTTTGCTTTTTCCCACATTTTTTAGCATTGTCAGTTTCATTATGATGAGTTATAGCCAGTAAACACCGGAAATGATCGATTTTCTAACCGCAACCTAAGCAAAATCAATTTACATGCGTAAAACGAAACGCGTCCTAAAAAAAGAACTACCAGGAGGGGTAGTCCTATTTTTAAGGATCCTGTAAACCAGGGCTACTCAACTATAATGAGTATCGGTACAATTAGAAAAGTTCATTATTTGCAAAGGTCCAGAAAAAATGTATAGCTGATTTGATTCCGGCAAAAAAACTGTACCAGCCGGTTGCCTGAATGATTAAAAGCATTGCTATCGGTGCGGGCATAGTTACCCTGTCCAAATTGGTAAGCCTGGAAATTGAACTCCAAACCACTCGCGCCGACAGCAATGCCTTTAATCACTCTGGCAAGCGGCTGGTATAGTTACCCCGTCCATAACCGGCTGGTTGGCTCAGTTATCAAGCGCACGCTATTGGTGCAGGAGATCTGGGGTTCGATTATCCGTGCGGTCAAATTGGACTCAGTGTTGCCAACGACTCGCCATCGTTGCCACGTTTCTTCGGATCTGAGTTGCCCAGGCTATAAGCCGCGGAGATGGGCCCCGCAACTCGTCACACGCTTCGGCGTAATACTGTGAGTATAATGAAGATTTGATTTGATGCAACAGAAGCTTACGACACACGAATGACATCAAAAGCAATAGCGCGCGTTGCGCGTCATCGAGTGATGATCGAGCAGCGTTATTAACCAACTCCCAGCCTTTAAAAATAATTTTATTATAGATAGCTTAATCAAAGAAACGAGTGAAATAGTGAATCTGTAAAGCATAAATGCAAAAAAAAAAACACTAAAAGAGAAAAAATGTACACCATTTGTTTTAACTCTAACAAAAAACAAGAGGCAGTATACTTTATACTGCTCAACTTTTGTTGCACATAACGCCACGCGTTAACTGTGTTATCATCTCTATGATATGTAGAACCAGTGGTGAAGTGCAACCAAAATATTAGGGGGGGGGAGGGGGCGAGATGAAACTAGGACTAATTTTATTTACAGCCCTTGCCAGAGCCAAAAATGTTACGCATATTCCAAAAATTGCAAGCCCATAGCAAGTGCTGCTACGCATATACGGTAGGCCTAAGCCATTTCTGTCCAACGGGGCTGCAAACTCGAGCTTGAACTAAGCGTTTTTTCCCGAACTCGAAATCAGAAATCGAATTGGAACTCGGTCTGAAAAAGCACATCCTGGATTTAGCATTCAACTTGGCCTTAACTGTATAAAAGTGGCTTAAAACTCTGTGAAAACTACTTAAATGTAGCATGAAATCGGTAACATTTACTGAACTCAGACTTACACTGACAAAAACTGAAAATGACGAAGTTGAACTAAAACTTGTAAAATGTTATTAAACTCCAACTCGATGAAAAATGTCACGAGTTTGCTATCTACATTGGTATAATATTCACTTCCGACAAAGAAATATAACCCACATTGGTATAAAATTGTCTACTGACAAATAGCCTATATAGGCCTACACGTTACATCAACAGTGACTAACGCCTTGATGCCTGCTACCAATATAAATCGCGAATATCGCCGATTTTTATAGCTTTGAGCTCCTCGCTTGCTAGGCTACCAACATTTCCACCAAATCATTTAAACGTGTTTGTCCCATTGTGTTTCTTTAAAAGCTTTTGGCAATTTTAAGAGTCGAAAAAGCCGGCTCACACGACGAAGATGACACAGGTAATGTGAGCAATAATACTGCAGGGATCAGGATCACCTGCTTTGTAATTGTGCTTTCTAGACGGATAATTTTGTCCGCCCGACTTCGTGATAAGCGAGATCAGTCGAGCGTAACCTAACCATGTGCTTAGTATGTTCAGTAATAATATTGTGAAAAGTGCAGGAGTATAATATTGTGTGTATTTCTGTTCATATTGACTAGCAGTGAGTGTTTAGTTTTGACTATATTATGCAAGAGCTGTTTAGTTTAGTTAAGGCTTAGTTGTGAAGCGTGTAGGGCCAACTGTTAGAGCTGTTTCTATTGTATTAAGGCCAGTTAGGTACCGGTATTAAGGTCTATTATGCTTGTGTCTAATGAAAGAGTGCTCGAATATTGTAACGCTATCTTTGTGTTTTAATTCACAATTCTATTAGAATAAGATTGTGTAAAGTGATAATAAGTGATGTGTTTGGACCTACGTTTTAATGTGGATTTTATGCTATTCCCTTGCACAGAACTCTTTTGTGTAGCAAACCTATATGTGCTGGAGTCAGATTAGTCTATCTACAGGTGCCGCAACCGCAACAATACCAACTCAATCATAAACAGCTAGCCAGCTTCAAAACTTCCTCTTCGTTTTATTATATCGGCATATTCAAGAAAATGTCGCAATATCAGTAATCCCATCCAATATACAATTTATAGCGAAGGTACAGGCATAAGTTTTGCATTTGACTTTCATCCGAAATTGTAGGCCCATTAAACCGAATGTGCGGCATATTACTCCCTCCCCTGGCGAATGTCAGCGTTTGGTGCGTTTGTAAATGATTTCCGCAGCTTTTCGTACTGGTCCAACAACAAAAAGCTTATGTGGCAGATGCAGTTGATCGTTACCGGGTAAAGCATTTAGAGGCGAAACCAAAGCTAGAATATAGGCTGTACACCAGACCATCTCTCAGTGGTTCTTAAACTGAGTTTCATCGAACTCCTATACGGCTCAACGGAGTTGTTTTTAGGGTTCGGAGGAAATTCCTAAAAATTGTAACACTGTAGCGTAGAAAAATTTGTACCACATGAAAGAAACCAAACCTATTATTTTGCCAGTCAACCCACCCAAAAAATACACTGTAAAAAATTTTGGGTAATCGCATTGCCCAATTTTGGGCAAATGTATGCATTACCCAAAAAAAACGGTCAAAAACCCAATTTTTTTTGGGTATGATAAGCAAAAACCCAAAGTCGATTTTGGGTTCTGCATGACCCAAAGCACAACATTGGGTATAAACAATTGTGTCCCAAGTAAATTGGGTTAAAAACTGTATACCCAAAAATAAATTTTGGGTAATCGTTTTTGCAAATATTAATTTGGGTAATGTGGTAGCAAACCCAAATTAAATTTTTGGGTGAGTGTTATGACTATTGTTTTGGGTCAATGGATTTTAAACCCATCAATTTTTTTTGGGAAATAATTCCTAAAATAATAAATTGTGTATATTGTTTTTAAAGCCAAAAAAATTTTTGGGAAAATGTTAAATAACTTATGTTGGGAAAGTGAATTTTAAAACTAAGATTTTTGAGGAAAATTTTTAGATAATAGATTGGTTTTAAACTCAAAAAACGGGTTGCACTTTAAGCAATTCTTAGTTTAGGAAACATTGAGTGCAAAACCCAGTTGTTTCATATAGCACTCGATGAGTTTTCATACGGCCCGCGCTTGTTGCTGCTAAATGTATTATTTTTGGCCTACAAGCACATGTAAAGTTAGATAGCCTGTCCAATCTAACTGGAGGTTGCTTTTTTACGCTGTAAATGCGACAAGACTATCTGATTGAGACGACAAAAACCGGCGAGAAAAGTTTAAACCATTATTACGTCATAATTGCAACAGAAACCATTTTTGTTACGAAGAGCAGCAAAACACATAGAACCACAAAAGACTATTAGCCTTCGGGTACTTTACATTATGAAATTTGTTCCTCTTGGAGAAAACTTTGGCGCCCCTGGTCTAAGGCCAACCACCAAAAACCTTACATGCTTTATCTAAGTTGATCACTTGGTCTGTGGAATAATCGAGCCGTCTAAAAATTTTCTGAGAATTATCTGCGTGTTTGGCAGATATTGGAGCTGGGCAAGCCATCTTAAATTTTTATAGCATTTATCTACGGGCATTGGTAAATGTTGCTACATTAGCAAAACGGAAAATCGGAAGCCATAGTAGTCTGCGATTTATTGCTTTTCAAGGCCTTACCAGGCGCATGCGCTTAAATTTTGCTTAGACGTAAATGCTAAGCATTATAAACTAGCATTTGTGTAGCTGTTTTGCTTGATGAGACAGAATGCGTCATCTACCCCAAATTGATATAGGCCTAGTTAAATTTTGCAGTATATTTCCACTTGAAATAAAACCGATGACAACCCCAATTTCACAAGTCATTTAATAAGCTATTGTTGTCTTTTTTCTCACTACTTAAGCTATAGCAATTTTAAGTTACATACCTGTGTCTAGTCATTTTAATTTCAAGTTCAACATTATTATGATAGACAGTTGCGCAAGCGGCTAACCTTCACTCTACCGCATAAACCAAACAACCTAAGCTTTCAACTTGCAGTATACCATCGTTTGTCAGCGTTTTGCTGGCAGACTTTAATAATAATTAAATGTGCATGATGTAATTCATCATTCTAATAAAATAGCACTTTTCAGAAATTAATTAAATTTTACTTTACGCTTCAATAAACTTTACGGTTTAGTGATCAGCGCAATCAGTGAGCGCCAAAATAATCGAAATTCGAATTAAATGATGCGTCGGAACTGAAGCTGCTGCTTCTCGCTGGAGTAAAAAGCTAATTTAAAATCTAAAGGTTCCGGTAACGACTTAGGTAGGCTGTGTAGACACAATGATTTTAAAGTTATCTGCAGATTCATGTGTTCAACTTGCTGAAGTGAGCTATCATAGTATGCAGTATCTACAGATTTGGAAATGCTGCGAAGACCACAAGTACTAGTAGTCCGCAGGTCTTTTTATTACTAGCTACTAGACTTAAGACCTAGCTGCCTAGTCAGATGTCAGTAAGTTACTGGTTGCGCATGCTTCTTTTAGGTCTGCTAATGGCGGGATAGAAAATTAAAACAACTTGTTTTTTGACGAACTGTTAAATAATTTGAATTTGGAAAAGCTTATCAGAAGGCAAAAAAAATATCAAGGTCTACTGGTACTGACCCTTTTCAGTGATTCTTAACTCCCAGAGTGCACTAGTACAGGTACGGAGGAATGGTAGAACTGGAGATTGGAGTGACTACAGTTCAAATTTAGAGTTGTTAAGCTGGGTTTACATAAGCTAAAAAAATAGTGCAAAACGGTGAGAAGCTGAGCTTTTATTTTATAGGCCTAATGTCATGCAACTTGGCTTTGCTAGTTGAGCAAAGTGGAGCCAAGCTTCATTGCAAGCTTCAAAGAACAAACAAAGCTCAGCTCTGCTCCATTGACGTTTTTTTGTTCGTGTAAACCCACTATTAGTAGTTGCAAGTTGGACCATTAGAGGTTGGAGTTGATAAGAGTGTTGGGGAAATCTGAAGCTGAGTTGATCTGAGAAAAATGAGTCAATCTAAATGAGCCTCCATGTGGAGAAAACCGATTTGGAAATGACACTGCTGCCACTTCCCAATTTTATGTTAAAGTACCACAATACCCATTACACTGATACTGGTATGGATCTTGCTTATCCAAAGTGTTGACTGGATATATAAGCAATCAACTAGCTTGCAATGTACATTTATTGATGTAAAAACGTAGTAAATTTCAGAATTAGAGAATGGGCCTAGCAGTCATGTTATATAGCTGATGCTTCATGCTGTTAATGTGATGTATGTACAACTACTGTGTCGAATTGTCATTGAAGTTTCTGATCATCAATTCATCATAACATGTATTTACCTTTGTGTGTGAAACCAAAACAGACATGCAACGAATCAAGGTAAGTGACTGATAAACAGTAAACATTATGCATGTTGTGTTGTAAATGCTAAGGCATTATGTAATGCTTCACACTAATAACTGACTGTATATGATACCCAGTTTTGTTAGGCATCCATGTGGCAGTGATAAACATTTAAATTGTTTTGTGAAACAGTCAAAAATGTGCCATCATATATTTAAAATATTGACAGAAGAGCTGTTCAAACTTTTTCTCGATATGCCATGCACATCAATACGAATATGAGTATGTTACCAATCAAGTGCATTGTGATTATTCTACTTCATACTGCTATTTATAAATTTTTGCCTACCTAAGGCGCTTTAACCAATAGGCCCGGTATGCAACTCATAGAAAGTGACACGTGATTATGTAGTGAGTGGTTTCATGATTTTACGTATGCAATAAGCAGTAAAATCAAAGAACTTGGTGCAAAAAATATGGCTTGACATGCACTGCATTGCTCCCTGCAGCTGTGTGTTAGAAACTTGTTATGATAGTATACTACTCTTTCAGTTTTATTATGTAAAGTTAAAGCAGTGGTTATGACACATGGGCAACATGCATACAAAATAATTCACAGTAGATTATTTTTGCATCAACCTCTTTGTTTCATGAAAATCAGCAAACTTATTTTGTGACAATTACAGGTCAGCATAATTTGATGCTAGTCAAGCTGTTGCATGTTGTTTTCTGTGCCTTTGATAAAAAATTATTATTAAATCAAGTAATGTGGCGTTAATGAACTTTGTTGATTGGAAATTTGAAATAATGTTTAAAATTTGAAAAGGCTATAGACTGGCTAAATTTTTTGTAGCTGTTGTTCCTGTTACTAAAAATGATCAAACCTCAATTAGCAGTTTTTATCCAATGGTTTTTATTGGGTAAAGAAATTAAAAATGTAATTCCACATAAGCAAGCCTGCTCCAAGCAAGTGGTTTATTGCTAAACGTTTTCGTGAAGTTTCAGAAATTGATTGTTTGGTACAGTTAAACATAAATGATAATTATTTAGTTGGGATGCAAAGGTGTGAACAACCTAAAGACTGCCATGGTAGCCCATGCTAAGGTTTTTATGTGCTTAACGCTAAGAAAGCATAAATTATAAAGCGCTAGAGTCCTTGTTTGCTTGTCTGTTATTTAAGACAAACTCTATGGCATTGGTTTACTTGCCTGTCTATAACGCGCAAAAGGTTTTCATCAACGCATAAAACTGTTCAGTTCCAAAAGACCTGTTCGCACTGTAGATAGGAGTAAATAATAATTTGGTTTGAAACGCTATATGTCTTGTTATTACCATATTGCTTCACGCTACAATAAAACCGAATTGTCTCTTTTGTTCTATATCTAAGACACCCCTTCACTCGAACTGCTGAAGATTTGACCTTAAATGAAAGCCTACCAAAGCAGATACGCGGGCTCTCCAGTTTGCTTTTTCTTACCCAGTCATTCCAAACTGTTTTTCATAGTTGAAATTTAACAAAAGCACTGCTGGACATAAGCTCAAGTTTAAACGGTTTCTCTCAAATACTGCAATTTATATAATCTGATGGAAATTTTCATTTTCATCATGCGCTTTTCTGGCTCATTATTTATATACAATATTTGGGCTTACAATTGCTCCATATTTTTAGGGAATTCTGCGAAGAATGTGCATCGAAACACTAAATTCTGCAGACAGTTGATGCTATCTAATGCGTCCTGAATAGCACAAAAGGCTTGAATGAAAGCGAACGGAAAAAACAATTGAGACAAATGGTAAAATAAAAACTTCTCAGATGCATAATATGCGAAAACAGACGTTTTAGGGGGAAAACTTTGAACTGATAACTTGTCGAATTTATTCCAAAGAAGTGTGTTGCTGCTTACCGATTGTATAACATTTGCACTAAACATTGTTTGCCCGTCTTTGTTTCCTGTGTTCTATTCTAACGTATGGGTGTCATGTTTTTTTAGCCTATTTTGTTTGGTTAGTTTTTATGCAACATCATGACTGTGGCTGGTTGCTTATTGACATAATTTTGCTTCAGCGGAATATCTGACTGACATAACGTAAATATAATTAGGCATAGTCGAAACCTTCGTGACACAAGCTCTTGGTTATGGTTGAGAGCTACTGTAATTGCCTTTTAACATCTTGTTAAACTTGATTGCTGCTAACCTTGTTTTTGTGAGCGCACAATAGTTTGCACTTAAAGTGCACAGTAAATTGTTGATAATAACTGAAATTAATTAATTTTATGTATCATAATACTTCATTATTTTGTATCTTTGCAAAAGCATTATTTTGTATTGTCTCTGCGTATGCACTTCATTTTTTATTCTTTGAGTAGCATACTGTAACTGCTCCGTATCTATGATTGTTTATTTTTTTACATACATTTGTGAGTTAAAAATGCTTGGGTTTGCATATGGTTGTGGCAGATTTCTATTTGTGCTTGCAGGAATTGGTTACTTGCAATTCTCATTTAAATTGAGGTCATAATCGCATAATATTTACATCGTTTGGATCAGTTTTATATATAATCGCTTCATATGTGAACCTAAACATGTTCAAATAATCAATGCTGTTATTTGTTGAACATTTAATTTGTTTCTATTTCTTTTGACAATATAAAGCATTATTGCAATATTTTGTTGTGCATTTCTAGTGAACCCTCCATTATTAAGTGATTATGACGACTGTTGTGATTACGAGTTAAGTAAAAACGCATTCACAAATATTAATCGGAAAACCCAAATCTGAAAATTGGGCTTTTTTCCTTAGCTAAAAGCTTTTGGGACAAAGTGCCCAAATTTTCAGCTTGGGTATTAATTACCCAATTTTCTTGATCTACAAGATTTAAGGTTAAACACCCAAATTAAAAATTTGGGTCGTTATTACCCAAGTTGACAAATTGGGTTTCTCAGCCTTCGAGCCCAAAATTTTCAATGAGGTTTAAAGACCCAAGTTTGTAGTTTGGGTCAAGTTACCCACTGTACTTGGGTAATGGATATTGGGTTAACAAACCCAACTTTGTAAATTGGGTCGTTATTACCCAAATTGGCAAATTGGGTTTCTCAGCCTTCGAGCCCAAAATGATAACCCAAGTTTTTTGGGTCTACGTTACCCAATTTGATTTACAGTGTAGAGCTGATGTAAGTCTATTATGTATAAACGTATTAAGGGTTTACGGTAGGCCTTAAAGTAAGTATTTTGCTGCCTGCCATAATATATCTTTACACGATCATATAATGAGTAGCGAAGAAGTTATACACGTAGACTTTTCATTGCAACTTGCACCTTTGAGACTATTTTCATTTCATAGCTGTAGTCACCAGCAGTAATTTTTAAAGCGAGTTTTTAACCATCTCGTAACTGCAGTTGTCACCTCTTCCATATCATGCATTGGTTATTTCGGTTAACAAATACCCTGCATTAGAATAAAAACAGGATATAATTTTTAAAACTATTGAAGGCTATGAGCAGCTAGCAAAAATTGATATAAGCGTTTAAAGGGCATATCTTATTAGCCTCCCAACCAATGTCCCACCAATCATTTTGGATGGGGGTAGGGGCATTTCACATGCTTTCGTCTCTAACAGATTTTGCTCATTGCTAGCTTTGAATGTTTACTGTTCATGGTGTTTAAATGACGCCAAGATTACGCTATTTGTCTTTCAAAAAAAAGCAACGCCATTTTTTTGAAAAAATTTAAGCACTCTGAAAAAATTGTCAAGCAGTGATGAAGTAGTAAAATTAAGAAGCGACTTTTTGACACATCGCTAAAAGATAAAACAGGTTTGTCAAACATATTTCAGATTTTGCAAAACTGTATTTGTTCTTTAGGTCAATGTGGATTTACAAGCACCGCTAATTCTTCTGTTCAAAGGCTTAATTCACCTGGTTGGCCAGGGTCCTATCGTAACCTTTCAAACTGCACCTGGATGCTAACAAGCCGTCCTGGAGCAAAAATCAAGATCTCGGTACTATCCATCTCTATTCGCAACTATTATGACGTTCTTGTAAGTAGACCTATGTATACAAGTTCGAAATAAATATTTTGTATACTAATAACAACTTACTACTGATGCTTGCAATAAATTGCGATAGGGTGCACTGCTTTCAATGAGCAGCTGCTTTGGGCATGAGCTCCCAGACCTCTAAACACACTTAGTGCAAGGTCATTAGAGGACATTGCCGTAAAGTTCCTGAGCCAAGATAAGTTGCTACTCGTCCATATATTTAAATGTCACTAGATAGAAAAAATTGACCAAAATATTTTTCCAAGCAGAACCTGAACTAATATTTCTGTTCATTTTTTCAGACAATTTCGAGTGGAAAAGAAATCATGCGCATGACTGGGTATCTTTGCCGAACTCTTTCCTATATTTCACTCACATCATCTGTTCAACTAGACTTAACAACAACCAATTCTAATAATTGGCGAAGATTCTCGTTAACATATCAAAGTAGACTATAGCTAAAAGTTATTTAACTACAGTACTGTATATTCTCAAGGCACATTACTGCACTTGCTTTTCCGACTCGTGTATCCAATTCGCTATTTTGTCTGCCGTCATGCTGCCATCAATTATGAATGAGACCTCGAAGTAAGGTACTTGAATTTTTTCGAGCAATTTTTTTGTTTTTAACCGGCAACTGGTGCAGCGTTGCCAATCCTTTCTTTTTCCGATATGGCAAGATAGCTTCTCCCCCAAACATTTTGTGCCGGGAAGCGACTTCAAATCTTAACGGCTATTTGCAACGGAGTTACAGCTAATTCGCAGTGGAATTGACATAGTTTTGCTACTTCACGTCAAACCAGTTGCGAATCATGTTGTGATGGATTTACAGTATATTCGCTATCGAATTCGCTAAAGTGTAAAATGGATATGTAATATTTGACTTTAGTCTTATTGAACAGCTCTTTCAATTTCGACGGCAACCGGCCCACAATTAACAGCGACCAAAACAAGCTGCAACCGGTCCAAACTTAGCAGCGGCCTAAACAAGCTGCTACAATCACACACTTTACCTTGCTTTTGTAATCTTTTTGTTGTTCCAAATGACTCACTATACATCAGTTTTTAAATAATAAGTATATAAATCCAAACAGCTTGTTATAGTGTAATTTTCCGAATTTGTATCAGATAGGCCTACTTGCATTGCTACTATAAATGGTCACAGCAAGTAGAATGCTCTTGTCAGGTACGCAGCCAGCCTCCTCCTGTAATATTTTAAGTGCCAGTGTGAATATAGAGGCATATACTTCAAATTACATCGGAGGGAAAGTGCAGTTTTTTTACGCACCGTCCACCAAAGACTTTTTGTGGTTCGTGCAGAAATAAACATTTTTTTAAAAATCGTTTAAGGAAAAAATTTATTTTACCTTTAGCTCAAAAAATTTTGTTCCGCCAAAAAATTTTTTGGCTGGCTACGCTATACTACCACTTGTATTTTATACTTATTTACAATGAATTCATTTTCCTATCACGATCAAAGCGCTATAATGAAATGGCTTAGACGTAGCCGGCCCTAGCCTACCACTCTAAGATGGGAGAATTTCGCCAAGTGCCGTAACGTAGTTCTGTTTTTTTTTTTCAAAATTTTGTTTAGCGATTTTTAGCTAATCTTGCACAAATTTTTTCGGTCAATTCGTTTTTTTTTTTCGATCATATTTTAACTAAGTTAAAACACCATATTTTCTAACACTTCCTCGAAGCATAAAATCTATTGAAGTTTTGAAACAAGATACTTACGATCACGGAAAATAGGAAATTCATAAGCTGGTGCGGTAAAAAGAAACAATTACCGGTAATTATTTTGTGTGGTGAAGACAGTTTACCTAGCTGTAACGATGGCCAGGAGTGGATCCAGAAAATTTTGGCGAAGAGATGCAGCTTTGAATCAAGTTGAATGTTAACTAAGCACAACTGGCCGATTAGCGTATTGGTTAAAAACAACGCTGTGGGCGCGGGAGGTCTGGGGTTCGATTCTCGCACCGGTCAAATCGGACATTGTCTCCAACGGCTCGCCACCGCTGCGACGTTTGGATGTAACCCAGGCGCTATGTCACAGAGATTGGCCCTGCCACTCGTTATGAGCTTCTGCGTCTTACCGTGAGTGTCAAGAAGATTTGATATTTTTTGTTAGCTATATACAAAGACGTTAGACGTTTAGACTCGGAAAAGGGCGTAAGTAAGCACTTTGAAAATGTTTCATGTCAGGGGCGTATTCACAATTTGTTTCAGGGAAGGGACGCTCGATTTTGACGTTTTTTTAATACGCATTTTTTTCGGTTGAGTTACTTTAAAGCAAATTGTGGAATAAAAACGGCTCTAGGGGGTCCGAAGCATGCTCTCCCGAAAAGTTTTTGAAAATTTGCATATTGCAATGGCTATTGTAGTGCTTTTTGATCAATTTTGAGACACACTTTGTTTAATTTTTTTCTCCTAATTCTGATGTGCTTCATCAAATATGATGCGTTTTGTTCACACATTTCGATTTATGCTTGCTTAAGGCGTAAATCTTATTGTTATTGAAGAGGTTCGAAGCTACAGAAAAAAATGTATTTGTTAAAAACATGGTTGAAAATTGATGGTGGAGGGATGTATCCCATTTTGGATCCGCCTTTGATAATTGCTATTATTACAAGAAGGCATTTTTTCTCTAAAGCTCGTGAAAATAGATCATTGTCATCCAATGACAGTGCCACTTGAAAGTATTGCGAGAAAACAGCTTTGTATCTTGTTCACTAACTTGTCCAATTTAAGCGGCTCTAAAGACCTTAGGGTTTATGCATTAAATTTTTGGTGCCATTATTTAAAAAAAAATTTGGTGTCCTAATTTGCTTGATGTTTATTAAGAAGTTTCAAACACGATATAAAACATAAACATGCTGAAAATATTAGAGATTTCTTTCGATCACTATGACCGAACTGGCCTAAAAAAGTTCTGTCAATGACCGACAAATGACCGAAAAAAAAAAAGGTTTTCAACCGCACGAGTAAACATGCCGTCTTTTTCTCCACACTGTCTCTTTATTGCTGAGCGTCAAGAAGGGAAGCTGTAATGTAATTTTAAAGTAATTGGTTTGGCCCGACTCAAAATCAACCAGAGTCTTATAGCTCCCGAGGCGGACGCTGATATTACTGGGCCATCTGAGCAGTTAAAACTGTTTTTATACATCTGAGCTGTTTTTGTACGTCCTAGGGGTGTGTGAATATGCTTCGTGAAATGACCCAAAAGCGGGACCAGTCGGGGAAGGCTAAAAAGGCTGAAGCATTATGTAGTAACCCATTTTGAGAAATAAACTCCAATGAACTGCTTCGCAGATTTTTTAGGTTTCAATTTTTACCCGCCAACAACCTTCGATCAGGATTAAAAACTTATTATTACTTTTTGCAACAATAAAAAAGAAAAACTTTCAATTTATCAATCAATTTTCTGGACCCGCTTATCCTTGGGGGGTCGCGAGGGCAGCAGCTCGAGTTGGAGCCTCCATGCATCTCGATCCTTCGCAACAAAGGATAGATGCTCTGCTGGGATGCCAAGGCGAGACCAACTAAGATCTTCTACGTAATCTCGCCATCGATTTAAAAAAAACTTTTCAAAAAAAAAGTAGAAAAAACTTTTCAAACAACTCGATTGAAATTCCTAACATAAAACAGTAGGCCTATAATACTTAAAGTTTTTTTAGTCAGTTTTATTTGCGGTTCCTTAGTAACATGAAAAGAGATTACAAGCTTAGCTGTTTAGCCCTTCCAAGTTTAACTCTCTGCTCAAAGGCGCTCAACGTTGTTGGACAAAAACTTGACATGACAAGCATGAAATGCTTACTTGCAGAAAGTTACGTCACACTCTTAAACTCACGATTAATTTTTCTTGGGAGATATCAATTTTCCGGTGATTGAATTGGTTTGCTAACTTTGGTCAAAAAATAACCATCAACGTACTAGCAACATTGAGTTGGCTATTTGCTTTTGCCTTTATTTTAAGACACTAAACAGACTTACTATATGTTTCGTTGCAGGCGTTCCGTCTTCTTCTGATCGAGGTAATTCTGTAAGTCCTTACCCAGGTGAGTGCAGAGATATTCATTTAACGAAGAAGGGCAAGAGCAGAGTTTATGTTTGTTGTAGGGCTCGACCGAAATGAGTATAAGTAGAAAAATTGGACACAGGTTACGCGACAGCGATGTGGTGACTCGGTTAGTACGATGGGCTGCGACTCATAACATGTGGGTTCGATCTTGCTCTAGGTGTTTAGTTTATTCCAAACGAACTTAGTTTTTTTAACGCGTAATTCTTTAAAGTGTGATTCGGGATGGGGTAGAGCGGTGGTAATAAAGTAAACAAAACATTCCATTACTCTCACAACTGCTCTAGCCAATCACATTGCCGAAAAGCAAAGTGGAGATTTTCAGTGCAACCATTCCGAAATATGCTCCCGGTTATGCAAATTTAGCCTACACAAAATCATAAAATTAACCGTGTTGAAAAGGCAAATCTTTAAATTAACAGCGAAAATTTGACTACGATGTCATTTTATTGTAAATCTTGCGTGATTGAAATAGCGCTATGCTAAATAAGATAGTTAAGAGAGAGAGAATAACGTTAGGAACCAGGTTTAAGAAGTTACTATAAAACACTAAAGCGAAGCTGCTGTTGCAAGATTTAAAAAGTTTAATACTTTAGTACGACTAAAACAAAATAAATCCGAGCCGTTTTATTGCTAAAACATTTGTGACTTTTCAAAGATCGGTCCTCAAAAAATATTCAGTTTCACACTGGTCCGCCGTGCGAAAATGGTTGGCGACCACTTTGTTAGAGTATTCTGATGCTTTCTAAAAATCACTTACCTTTTCTCTTAAAAGTTTGACATGATTCTCGATCAACTCGCTTTACATGATGCTCTTTCGTAGCGCAAAAATTCGCATCATGATCTCGCAATTATAGCTTGTGAATTCGAAACAAGTGATGTAACAAAATTGACTCTTTAGTTTACTCGCGGTATTACGTCGAAGCGTATAAAGAGTGGCGGGGCGCATATTTCGGAATGGGTCTACACAATATTTTTTGTTTATTCTACTGCCACCACTCTACCCCATGCCGAATTACATATATGAAACCCAAGTACGTCGAGAATAAAATCAAAACCTAGATCAGCATCTAACCATATCCTATGCGTAGTAGTCCAGCATAAAGATCACTCACCACGCCGTTGTAACAGTGATTAGTACAATTTTTCTATTTATAGTCAATTTGATCGAGCCCTATCTTCTTCTGTAGAATCTTTACGAAATATGCTGGCGGGGCCCATCACCGCGACTTATTGCCTGGGCAACAGAGGTCCGAAGAGACGTCGCAGGGACGATAAGCTTTTGGCGACTGTGTATGATTTGACGGCCCGGAAATCGAACCCCAAACCTACCGCGCCGTAGCGATGTTTTTAGCCAAGTGATACAAGACATTGAAAACTGGATTCAATGTGTGGAGTAGACCTAAAATTTGCCGGTAGCTTGGCTTAATGGTTCGGAGCGATGTGTCTATGAAAACTATAATCGCAAGGCTGATGGTTCAACTCTCACCTAAGTCTAGTAGTTGTGCCCTTAAATAAGATGCCTCTCAATAATATCACTGCTTGGAGGAAAGAAACAAGATGCAAATTAAATAAATCAAAATCGAAATTTAACAGGAAAACTAGAAAACAAAAGTAACGTCCTAATAAGTCTGGATTCGTCCTATGTATTACGCTTCCGTCGCTTTCTCGTGACAGGAGAATAAAATTAAAACAATGAATCTGGTTTAAGAACTTTCATAAACTCAACTTTAGATAGTTTTAACAAATCTACTTTACTGTAAATAAAAATCATTGTTACGTTGTAGCAACAGTGCATGTATTATGAATAGCGCAGTCGGATCATAAAACGTGTTGGAATGATCTCCTCGAACAGTTAACTTTTCATAATTCAACTTTACAGTACATGTAGTAGCGATTAAATAATTATGTTTTAGCGGTTGCAACGTGTAATTTGACTCTCAACGCTTTGGAACAACCTCGGTTTATGAGTGGTCCTACAATACTTGATGGGGGTGTCTTCTATCACTCAAATTGCACTTGGACAATCAAAGCGTTTGAAAGCCGACGAATTAAGATAACATTTTTGCAAAGTTATTACTGGTACAGCGGGGGTATTGAGGTCAGTTGTCGTGTATGTCCAATTTTATGTTATTTCTTAACTATAAAATTTTGAGAATGGGGCTATCCTCCAAAAGCGAACGCTTTTACACATCTCCCATTTTCCCGAAGCTGACAAATTGAGGTTCCTGCACGTTTTTTTTTTTTTTTTTTTTTTCTTTTTAAAAAGCAGATGTTTGCGTTACAATAAACGAACTTCTCTCGTTAATTGAAGTTGTTTTGGGTTCTGGCACCCTGGACGGTCGATTGATGTGGAGACGAATTTCCATATGGATGTACTGTATGTAAGTCAAACAATTTTCCAATAGTGGTTCGAACGATTCTACTTGTCACATTAGCAGCTCGTTTTCGGTAGCTCGTTTCGAAAAAAAAAAATGATGATACTTTGCTAATTCAGCTTTAATTTAACTTCCAGATTTTAGCAAAGTTGTGTTTTGACAAAAAGGTCCAACGATTTTGATTTATTTCAGATATATGATGGAACATCTTCAAATGCTACTTTTCTCGCATCATTTTATTGTTCAGAGAATTTCGTCAGCAAAAGCAACACCGTTCGATTGCATTTTACGTCGTATAATTCTTATCGGAATATCATGATAAGTTTTCAAGGTACCGGTATCATTAGGCTCCATAAGCTCATAAAATGTTTTCACAGACATTGAAAAAGCACTTTTTTTTATGTAATATGGTATTAAATTTACGTAATAGCGGGCAGAGTTGGGCATTAACGCGGTACATGCTACTGTAGCGCGATACTTTTTCAGCGTCGTTATCGGGGACACCGATGCTTTTTAAAAATGTATTGATTTTGGTACCGTCGTTATTTTTTTTTGACTGTTTACTCGATATTTCGGTAATTTTTTTGAAATGGATCTTGAACGGAAGATTTCTTTTAAGTGAACACAGTTTTCACTTCAAAAACAACCACTAAACCGTTAATGCACCATTAATGCGTGATTGCAGCAGACTGAAAAAAAAAAAAAAGATATGGATATAATTGTAAGGTAACTGCTCCAAAACATTGATTTTTAAAAAATTAGTCTTTACTTTCTTCGGCAGCGTTAGTCCCCCGAAGGAAATTTTGGTTAGCCCACGCGCCTCTTCGCAAGTAAACTATTAAAAGTTTTTGAATACATTTAACAGCCACGCAGCGAAGGTTAAATGTTGTAATACACCACCTCTGCAACTACGATAGTAGAGTAGACCTATATGGAAATCATTGATTTCTGGAAAACTGTTTTATCAAGAAATGAGCTATACTTGAAAACAACATTTTTGCTACGCGTTTCATGAAAAATCAATTTAAAAACACAGCGTCTTCAGATCAAGTAGTCTCCTATTCATTACAGGTACGCGTTCTAGGCAACGGAATATCCTACGTCACAATTTTGCTGAAAAAAAAGCAAGAAAACTCTTTTGTTTGAAAAGTATCAGAAATCGGTACCGACTATCACTATCGTCGTTATTTTTTAAAAATGTACCGTTATCGGTATTGTCGTTACATTTTTTTCAAATTGTCGGTATCGATATTGTCTTTACTTTAAAAGAACCGAGTGACCAGCTCTAACAGCAGGTATAATGCACAAACAGTGGAGTATGTATTTTTGACCAAAATAGATAAAATAGATGGACATGAAATTGCTGATTTGCTACTACACTATTTTTACAGTTCTAGTAGTAGGTTAGTATGAGGTATTGTTGGAATTAACCGAAAAAATCAACTTCAGTCATTTTTTCTTTGAAGTGGCTCTAGCAATGCTACTACAAGTTTTTTTAAGTCACCAAATTTTTAAAAAAATCGCTAAATTAAAATTTGTTGCAATAAAACGCAAATCTACTTGATAGGCTATATGATGATGAAATATTATAATATAACACACCCAAACTTCTTCAAAAATGTTACATTTGGCTTATGTCAGTTTTCAAATCAAGTTATTTCGAAACTGTTGCCAAGAATGCCAACAATTACTCAATGCTTGAAAGCCTTAATAAATTTTATTAAAATCTCGACCGCACCAAAACTTAGAGCTGGATAATAGTGTTAGGGTAGCCCGGGACGATTTCATAAGATTATTGCTTCTAGGAATTTATGGACACTGGACTCTCGACTACAATGTTACGCAAATAGCACTCATAAATATAGATAGGGGGTAGTTGTGCCAATTCCTTCTCAGGATCCGCCTCTAAGTGGAACGATCGGAGAAATGATATCACGTTAGCACTGTCGAATAGACAAATAAGCTTTTCTAAGCCATCCTTAACTAATGACCTTATGCGTGTTCAGCCACAACACCTGTAAAGATAAACCCACTTTTATTTTCTAATTGATGAGATTGGTATCTTGCAACGTTTTGTTTTCACCCACAGTGGTTGAATGCGATGGAGTGTGGACGCGATATTTCGACAGTGATAACCCGTCCGGAAACGGAGATCATGAGGAGCTGGTAGCCTTACGATATCATTATCCAAATCAGATATGTGCACATCCAGTTGGAGTAGACGCTAGGGTAGTTGGCACGAACACTCACTATCCAATTCCTGGATTCATGCTAACAGCAAATACCGTTCATGGATTTTCGTGTATCAATCGACTTCAGACGAGTGGCGTATTCTGCATGGATTTTGAAGTTCGTTTTTGCTGTCCCAGAGGTAATTAGAATGCGTATTTTTGAAGCGTAAATTCACTATATTACTGTATATCACAGATATGGATGCGATTACTATTTCCGCTTCTCCTGTTGACTTAAACTGCTCCTGCTTGCAACAAATAAAAATTGGCGAAAAACAAAACAGTAATACGTTTTTTTGATTTACATCTATTTTGGGGGGGGCCTGTTTACCTGTGGCGGATCGCAGGGCAATAGCTACAGAATAGTTGCAGTTTCCAATCATTTCAATCTTCTGCGACAAGTTGTGGATACTTGTAAAAATTGCGAAGCGACATCAGCCAAGATCTTCAATGCAATCCTGGCAAAGGTGATGCCAGCATGTTTCAAAGATTGGAAAGCTATCAAGACCCAATTTAGGCAACGGGGTCGCTAGAATCGTTTGACACTTAAAAAGACTTAGATCTTGGTCCGCGGGCGGCAGGAGCGAGGATTATGGTCGGCTTATTCTTTTCAGGTGACGTTGACAGTAACTTATGTTGTGGTTTTCTTGTACCGGTAATTCGGTATATCGATTTTCTGCAAATTTTTGACGAGCATCACATTTTGACAGCTAGGACTCGAGGTCTCACTTTCTTATTCATCATCCTACGCGCAGTCGCTAGGATGATTTGACACTAAAGAGACTTAGATCTCGGTCAGCGGGCGGCAGGAATGATGAATATTCTAAATTATTCGTAAAAGTGTGTTAATTCGCTTCTACACACGCTTCTTTAGTTTCTTCTCTCTCAGCTAACCAACGATTAGCGATAGGCTATGTAGTCGTCTATCGATCATTCCAGTTCAACTTAACAGATATTTCATCTTATTGAAATACAATGAAAATTTTTGGCTTAAAAGTTTAAGTAGCCTAGATACAGAAAAGAGCAGAGTTGGAACGAGTCCACCCATTGAAGGACTCAAGTCGAGTCCGAGTCATTTGGGACTGTGACTTGAGTCGAGTCCGAGTCCATTTGAAAATACTCGAGTCGAGTCCGAGTCCACCAAACTCGAGTCCGAGTCCGTAATCGAGTCATTACAACACTGCAAGTCACTTCGAAATTTTTAATTCATAAACTAAGATTATTCATAAAACAACTGGCAACTGATGCGTGAAACCAAATCAAAACTTCAAAATCACCACGGAGTCACATCGGACATCGCAGTTTCTAGTAATCAGCAACAGTAATATCCAATCCATGCGTTAGTTATGGTTATACAAACTTTGTATCCAACCATCTAATTCGCATTTGTTGTTTTTGGACTCAAGGCGCGAAAGATATTGACATATTGATTGGATTACCGAAAATCCGTTCACGGAAAAGTAAAAATCAGAACGGATTTTGCCTTTCAACCGACTTGGACTTGAGTCCGAGTCCGGGTGGATGACTCGAGTCCGAGTCCATAATTCTTATTGAGAACTCTAGTCGAATCCGAGTACTTTGTACAGGGGACTCGAGTCATTACAACACTGGAAAAGAGTATAGTGCATTACATTATACAGCTAATACAAAATACTTTACAGCTAATACCAAGTTAAAGATGCAAAATTAAAAAAGTTGCACACTCGAGATTACCATCACTGTTCTGATGTAAAACGCTGGTATAGGCCTACATGTGAACTGTGAAGTAATTGATCGCATGAGAAGAGGTAGGAGCGATGCAAGTGCAATCCTCTTAGATGCCTGGTCTAAACTTTATGCGGGAGAGGAAAAAATAGGCTCGATTTCTTGTTTGTATAAAAACCCTTTTGCTGAGGAAATTTACTGGAGAGATTGCCAAAATACTATCATCTTTTGACATAGGCATTATTTTTCAACGTAATCTTGCCTAGCATGGAATTATGCGTTGATAACGCATAGAGATAGCGTTTTTATAGTTCTCAACACATAGCTGGGAAAATGCACATAACTCGTTTTTTAGAGAGCCAGCCTAAGGAACACAAATTGCCAAGATTTAATTTTAATAGTTAACCAAAATCAATATTACTCTTTTCTGCTTAGATTGCTTTGTGGTCTGCTTATCCTTTTCAGGTGACAACGACAATAACTTATGTTGAAGTTTTCAAGTACCGGTAATCCGGTATATCAATTTTCCGCAAATTCTTTACGATAATGCCATAGCGACAGCTAGGACTCGAGATCTCACTTTCTTATCATCCAGCACCCATGGCCATAAGTCAGAATAAGAACATAGACCGATCTGAAGGTAGATAGCTTTGCCGTCGTGCATTCCGGTTTCAGTACAACGTATCGGTGAAGCTGGCGCATTACTGCTCTTGCTTTTCTGATGCGGATATCCGATTCGCTATTTTGTTTAGCATCATTTGTGAATGAGACCCCAGGATATTTTAGTTTATCCTGCTGTTTCAGTGATACTCTGCCAAACTGAAGAGAGACTGCCTTACCCTATGCAAGTTAAACTTACAACTTACAGAGACTGCACCTTACAAAATTAAAGCATTGTTTCACAATTGTTGACTTGTTTCAGCGTGTTCTAACGTGCCAAACATTACCAACGGTATGCTGATGACAAATGCTATTACTTCACCTCCGTACCTCATCAACGAAACCATTGCTTACACTTGTAACGCTGGCTTTGCTGCTGAACATCCTGGCATGTTGGAAAACGTTTGCATCGAGAATGATTCTGTTTCTGACCAACCATTCTGGCTGAAAAGTGAAGAAACACTTTCACAAATATGTCGACCAGGTATACCTGAATAGGCTTTTGAAAATGATGATAAGGCCTGGTATAGTTTCATGTGTCCTATTGTAAACCTTTTACGAGAGTGCGATCGAAGGTTTATGGATTACGCAATAAATAAGATATAATTTTAACCTAAATAGGTCGGTGAGTGTAATGGTTGAGGATAACGTTATCGCCGTGTCAGGTCTTGGTTCGATTACCGAGCTAGTTACATCGGACACAGTGTCGCCAGAAGTTCGCCACCGCTGCGATGTTTCTTCGGAGCTGTGTTGCCCAGGCGCTAAGCAGCGGAAATTGGCCCCACCCCTCGTTACACGCTTTGGTGTAATACCTCCAGTATAGTAAAGATTTGATTTCAGTCAATACATTTTATGGCGCGTCAAAAAAACGATTGCAGGCACTTTTCATTTAATGATATAATTTTGAAAAGCGCCGAAAACATTTTATGAAATTAGGTAGTTTTGAAAAAGACTGTTTTTGAACCAAACATTTATGTCTCGTTCTCTTCAGGGTGCAACGCGAGAGTAACTTGAAAAGGAAGAGGTGGTCTATATATTATCATTAGCTTCATCGAAAAATCTGCAACAAAAAAAAGGAAAAAAGGAAGAGCACTTTGTTGATAGTGAAGAGTTATGATTGGTTGTTGAAGGACGCTTGTGATTGGTCAAATATGGATAAATTTTAGAATCCAACTATCGGAGAGTTTGCAGCGAGTAGATAACTCCTTTTGACGGCACAGAATAGGTTTGATCGCTTTTGTTGTAGATTTTTCAATGAAACTGATGATAATATATAGACCACGTTTTTTTCTCAAGTGATTCTCGCGTTGCACCCTGAAGAGAGCGAGACGAAAATGTTTGGTTCAAAAACAGTCTTTCTCAAGACTACCTAAATTCAAAAGATGTTTTCGGCGCTTTTCAAATCTGTTTTGAAACTCAGTACCACCAAAAATCTTTTCGTAATGGTATAGTATTTAGAAATAACGGATCGCAAAGGAAGATTGCATCTAAAAAGATAGCAATAAATACGATTGAGAATGTATAGCCTACTGTAGGTGTTCGTTGTGCTTTCAGGGAATGTGCTGTAGTGAAAGTAAACCGGAACGGTGCGGAACGTCGTTCCGGTACCGGTAATAGATTTGGTGCCGGAACGGCGTAGCGGTAAGAATCTTACGTACTTTTTGACCGCTTTCCATGTAGGTTTAGCTTTTAATACTGTACATTGGACTTGACTGTTTTCATACGTAAATCAGCCCCAACTCGGCATAAAATCTCATTTAGATTATTACATCACATTGGGCGTGAAAAAATCACATATCTTGTCGAAAGCCATCTGCCCGACTGGGCGCCAAAGCCGCAAGAGATTGGCTAACTTGGCAACTGCTGGTCTTAACGCCCATAGTTTTGCATTTCTTACATCACAGAATCCTAGTTTGTATGCCAGTGCACACACTCATAAACCAAAGTGGTCATGGTTGTGCTTCTGTAGCCTACTACTAGGGCTCTCACGTAAAAGGTAATTTTCTAAGTTGAGATTATTTGGAGCTTGCAGCCTAATTTTTAAACATCTTTTTGTGGAGGCAGATTAGTAGAATATTGCAAGAAAATGCAAGCCCAGCACAATTATATGCAGGCCCAGCACAAAATAGAATTCGGAGCCAAACATAACATCTGGGCTCGGAAAAGGGAGAAAAGTACCTCCTCCACAAGGGGCAATGACTTGTCAAGACTTAAAAAAGGATACTTACTATGAACCTGTGTGGAAAATGCTGGAATAATTTCGTGTAGGCTATTTATTAGCATTTTTATCCTCTATTCGCGAGAAAGCCACAGAGACGCAACAATGAGCTCGCTTAAAAGTTGCGGAATCCTTTTAATTGCCTTTCCCAGCGACACAAAAAGTAAATTTACCGCTTGTGCTCAAAAGTACCGGAACCTTTACTACTACGCTGTATTTTCGTCACCGTTTCCGTAACAAAACTATTTTACTTTTCCACGGTGAGTGTGAGAATTTTAAGGTTCAGAACCAGGTAAAAAAATCAGAGATGCCAAGAAAATGGAGAATGAAGCTAGAAAGAAAATGAAGAAAGTTAAAATTAAGGCGAGAGTTGGTGAAGTGTTTTCGGAAAATTGTTCAAAAGAAAAAAGTGCAATGTTTTTCACTAGGCTAAAGGTTGAATTGAACCCAGATTATCTTACCACATTCTAAAAAGCAACTTACTGTTGTTTTCTCAAAATCAAATCTTATTATCCTCATTGCATTACGCCAAAGCGCGTAACCAGCGCATGTGGCGGGGCCCATCTCTGCGGCGTAGCGCCCAGGCAACACACCTTTGAACTCCGAAGAAACATCGCAGCGTTGGCAAGCCGTTAGCGACACTCTGTCCACTTATCCAGTTTAAAGGCGTGTTTGCCGATACGCGATAACCTAATTTTCTTGTTTATTTCATTTTGACGTTGAAGTTTGGTGCGGCAACGCAATTAAAACTACGCGATGCCGATATCAAGGAATCGTATTTATACACTTTTTACCGCTTCAACGCCCAGTATCACAAAAATTTTTGAAACAACCTTGACGACGGAAGTGAGACAATGTACGTTGGTTTGTTACGACATCATAGAACAATCCAGCTTGCTTGACGCAGACTATCAAATTTGATATCGCGTTATCGCAGGCCAGTATGGTTTGTATTATTGCAGTCGCATTGCCGCGTGCCGCGTAGCGGTAAACGTAGCAGCAAACTCAAAGGTCGTAAAAGACCGTTAAGGTCCCTTTGCAGCCTCCTTTGACGTCTGATGTCGATCATTTTTTTACGTGTGTGTTTCTGTTTTTGCTTATGTTGTATTGCGCATTTTGGCGTCAACAATAAAACATTCTGATTCACCTTTAGTTGTTGCAAAAGCCCACCTACGGGCTTTCCGTATCACAATTGAAATTGTCAATGTCATAATCACTTGTTTTAATTATGACATCGCCAAATGACTGAATCAAAAAATTAATTGTCACTAGTTTTACGGAGAAGCTGTTTTCGACCCTCGTTGTGTTTTATTTGCTTTACATCTGGTAAATGCGCAACCACATGTAGATAAATTGCTTCGACTTTTCTAAAAGTTTGCTTTGGATTGCATTCTAATTTTGAAAAGTTTTTAAAACATTTTTATCATTTCAGTATTTGCATTTAGAAAAATATACTCTTAGTTTTACAAAGGGGTCGTTTTTGACCGTTTTCATGCATACGATTGAGTTTCAGCATGAAAAAGGCATTATCACATAGGCCTATAAAGCTATAGGCCTACTGAAAAATTTCTTGTTAGCAGTGAGAAACCATGAGCTGGTGAAAAACCGTGCTAAATGTGACAACAATGCCTAAAATAACAATGAATACCCGGTACTGGTATTCTAACCAGTAGTTCCATTTAGAAAGATCTGTTTAGAGACTGTGATCTGTGCTTTAATTAAAATATTAGATATTGTGTTAAAAAAGAAATAGGTGACAACAAACAAAAAAACGGTGATAACAACTGTTCAACAGGATTTCAATATAATTTTTTGAATTAGGTTCTAACATATCGCAGAATTTGAATAGCTGAGAGATGAGTATCGCTAGAGCGAGCGTAGTTGCGGTAGCCGATGACAACAAAGTTTTGACTTTGTCCAAAATCATTTTATTTATGAAATATAGTAAGCTACACGATTAGCCTACGGAGTACTAGAGTAAAGAAAAGCTGTTCAGGATTATTTCTCAGGTCGTTCGTATGTAACTTCATCAAAAGCCCATACGATGTGTGGAAACAGACAAGTACTTGAAATTTTGAACACTTTTCTACTCAGTGTCAAAAAAAGGATGTACACAACTTTTCACTAACAAAGGATGAGCAACTTAATGCCTTTGAAGTCCCATTGTTCTTTTGTGACTTTGCCAAATAAGCCAGATAACTATGGTGTGAAGTTTTAGGCCGGGCAAACGTGCAAACAAAGTGTGTCTCAAACATCGATGTTTATCTTGGAGCTCAAGAAAAAAAAAACAGCGTGACAGTGTTCCTCTTGCCGAATTAGTGGTTGTCAATCTTTGCAAACATATCAAAGGAAAGAGGTAGGCCTACAGCATAAAATGTGACGACTTTTTTACTTCCTCATCCGTTGCCAAAAAACTTGCGAGGGACAAACTACAGTATCTATTGTACTGTAGAAACTTTGCGAAACAATTGACGCGAGTTGTGCAAAAAAATGATTGCACCAGAAAATAAAGCTATATACTCCAATAACTTTTATTGGCATGAATTATCATACTTCTTGTTTGTGAAATTTCAACCAAAGGAGAAATAGTTAGTTTGCTTGCTTTCCATCATGCACCTCGTGCCAGATGTTGATGCAAGTAATGAAAAGAAGAAGCTGGAAATGATGTTATTTTATTACGCAAACAAAGTGGGCGTTGACTTTTTTTTTTCGATCAAATGGCACGCCTTTAAACTACTAAGTTGGCCAAGGCGCAGGTGGCCAGTAGCTGTCTGGGGCGACATCTTGGACATTGCTGCTATCAGTTCATACGTATAGACAGTTCATACTAATGCTCGTAGAAAACCTACTGGGCAAGCCAGAACCTTTTCCGAGGAACAGTAGGTAGCTCAAAGAAGATGACAAACGAATGCAGAAGCGGAGGAAGTGTCAAGGTGTACACTGCCAGAACAAGACCATCTCAACTTGTATTTTGTGCGTAAAATTGACAAATTAAATGCTGTTATATTTGCTTAAGGCGTACTTTTTGTAACTATAATATATTGTTGCGTGTAATTCTTGTTGTGATGTACAACATACTTGCTGTTCTGACACAAGTACTAGAAAAACGCTACGAGCAAAGCAATACCAGGGTTGAAAACAACCCATCCGTAAATTTACGTGAAAAAAATTGTCCGAAAGGTTATGCTCAGAAAGCCCGTCGGCCTTTGAAACCACTGAAACTGGACACGTGGACAGAGTTACTAGGTCTAATTTGATAGGTCTGCAAATTGAATCCTAAACCTGCCCCGTCAATAGCTATGTCTTTAATCACTCCACCAACCGTCTAGCAGCGTTTTTTTTTTGCCGGAGTCGACCAGACAGGTTATAATTTTTTTTCCGGTCCTTTGCAAATAATGAAGTTTTCTAACTGGACTGATCCGGATTATAATTGAGAAGCCCTGGTTTAGTGAGTGCGAACAACTAGCAGTTGGTTGTGGCTACTAAGGTTGTTTCCCCATAAGTGGCTACTGCTTTTTTTTTGAAACATTTAGCGTATGTTCAGGCTCTTGTAGAAGATATTATAGCAAGCGCGTATTTCTATATAAAGCTGGTGATAAAATTGTGTTGAAACGATTTTTCTTATTTAGAAAAGTAATAAGAGCGTCGTAACTTTACAACGATTTTGCTGTTTGATGATAATGATTTAATCGGTGGTGACATACAAATCTTGACAAATCAAGATTATTTGCAAATCTTTCTCTGCATTTCACTGACTTTGCTGAGGCGATTAATGCAATTGGACGAGAAAGCATAATTATGTAATATAGCAGAACTGTGCATGCATCAACGATGATTGTTTTTTTTAGTATTAACTGAGGCAAGAACTTCTACTACTCCAACAACAACCCCGGAGCCTGCTGCAGGTAGTTATTACTGTACATGTCTAAGCGAAACTTATTACGCCATCTTGAGTTTCATTTGGTAGCATGTACTTAGGACTTGTGCAAATGAATGTTGGTCTGATTTATAACAACTTATCGCCGCTTATATCTAGCTGCACCAGGACTGATTAATTTAATTGCACTGCTGTAATTTACACACTATAAATTCAGTCGCCTCTTGATCCACTGTGGTTTCGAATTCAAACGAAAAATCGCAAACTTCTGGTACCGGTAATTTAAAGATGGAACCAGGCAGCCCTTGTAAAAAATTTAACAATTACAGGCCTACAGTACTTACGTAATACAACTGTAATTGAGACTAATGAACAACACTCTCGCCGTCTACTCCATACATACTAACAAGTAGGGCAGTTCATTGCCTTACATCGCAACCGTCCAAACAAGCCTGAACAGCAAAGCTGAACAAGTTATGTTAGCCAAAGAACGTTTAAACACTGAAAGCGTAAAATTAAAACAAGGCGTTGAAATTATTAAAGCGAAAAACGCTACAAAATTTGAACTGTTTTAAAAGACACAATTGCTCTTGCCGCTAAACTTTTATGTGGGTATAAAAAACAAGTTTGACTTGTGGCGCTTAAAAAGATGCAATAATACAGCGGTTCCCAATTGGGGTGCGAGAAGAGACTTCGGGGGTGCGAGAAGAACTTGCCAATTTTACCGCTGATGAACAGTATCGTTGATTCTCCTTAGCTGTGTGTTTGTGACATCTGAAATGTGTCTGTGTGCGATTGGGCCTTGCCCTCCCCCCCCCCTTTTGACTCAGCGTTTTAGTAAAAAGAACAAAACTAAAGGTGCCAAGTGACTGAAATATGCCAGACTCTTTTCATGGTTTCTATAGCTTATGGCCAGGGGAGTAGGATGAGGAGCATGCATCCTCCCATCAGACATTTTCAAAAATGCTTTGATATATACAACTTTTCTATAATTTCAAACCTTTTTGATAGCAACAAGCCTTACGCTTTAAGCACGTATAATTGAAAATGTGCGAACAAAATGCATCATATTTGGCAAAGCACTCAGAAATACGGTCAAAAAACTTAAGCAAAATTTGCCTAATGATTATTCAAAAAGCACTAAAATAGCCATAACAGCATGTAAATTTTCAAAAAATTTCCGGTGGAGCATGCCCCAGAAACCCCCTACAGCTTTCCTTGTTTCTCAATCAGCTTCAAATTTGTTCTGCCAAAAAAATACGCCTAAAAAAATGTGGAAATTATGGCTCTCCCTACCCTTCAAAATCTTTCTTTACGGCACTGTCTGTACACACACAGCGCGTGAGTGAAGTAGGCCTACTGTGCGAGAGGGGCGAGAATGATTTTCCTCTTCGAAGAAGTGCGAGCTTTGAAATGAATTGAGAACCTCTGCAATAATACCTTCAACTGAAAACTTTTATTATTTTTGATATGCTGTACGGTATACCATTAATTTATTATTAATCAAAACTTCCAAAATGTTTTAGATATTAGCGTGTTAACCATGACTAATTTGCTTTGTAGTGATTTTCTTCTGTTCCTTTCGTATTTTAACACACAACGGAAATCTTTATTCATTTAACGACACAGAGGTTTACGGTTCAGCACCATCATTGCAAACATGCAACTCCACAAGTAAGTAATCTGTTTTTGCAAATATCCCAAACAAACTTATTGGCTTCCAACCAGTTCTCATTGGTCAATTAGCGTTCAAGAAGCAAGTAAAGGCTGCGTTTACATAAGCTTCCGCATCTTTGCAGCAAAATCTTCTCCCAAGCTTGCACCTTTTTGCAGTTCAGCACAGGGTTGCCTTGGTGGGGGGGCCTGAGGGGCTCGGCCCTCTTAGTTTTAAAAGAACTGTTTGTAGGGGGGACCCAGGGGGGCTCTTAAAATCGGCCAAGTCTTTGTGAACGTATTTCGTAAAAGGTTTGCAAGGGGGGCGTGAGCATAATAGTAACTTGTCGGCAGCGTGGCGCAGTGGTTTGGAGCGTCGATTTTACGACGACCATGATCGCAAGGGCAATGGTTCAACTCCCAACCTAGTCTCGTTGTTGCGTCCTTGGATAAGATGCTTCACGATGATTATCTCTGCGTGGTGGAATCTGGCAAGCAGCAAATTAAAGAAGTCAGAAGAAAATTCAATCGGAAAACTTGAAAACAAAGGCAACTCCTAAGCGAGTGTGGATTTGTCCTACGCATAGCGCCTCCGCCGCTTTCTCGTGATAGGAGGATAAAGATGAAGAAACCAAATCAACTTAATGATTGAACGTGTGTTTTTAAATCTTTTTTTCGTCAAACATCAAAATTTGTTTCCCCAAAACAGCTCCATCCTTTGCATTAAGTTGATTAAGGCATTGCAAATTAATTGTTAGGCTATATTTTCAGCATGCTTTTTGAAGCATGGTGGGCAGTATCATATCAAGGCGTGTCCAAAGCTCGGTCTCCCCGGTCGGGGGGTAGGGGCATTTGTAGGGGCTCTACAATATTGTTGTATAAGACTAACAATTAGAGACAAAAGATTTTAAAGAAAATATTGTCAAAAAGTTGCTGAAAAAGCACTATAATTGCATTTACATGATGGAAATTGCAATTAAATTTTTCAAAAAATTTCCGGAGGAGCATGCCCCCGGACCACCCAAGGCTAGGGTCATCATTGATTTTTATTCCGCTTCAAATTTGCTCCGATTTTGCCACACACCGAAAGAAATTGCGTGTACAAAAGTTTGGGGCGTCCTCCCTGAGGAAATTTCTAGATACATCCCTTGAAATAATACAGTTAATGAAGAAGGTTGGTGACGGAGTAGAAAAAGCGCGAAACTGCCCAAATGCTTGTAGATATCAAAGGGCCCCACCTGAAGCTTTTTGGGTGGAGGGGCAACAGTCTTCACACGGCACTGGTGGTGGTACGTGGACAAAAATAACTAACGCCAGAAGAGTCGTGACTGAAAAAATTTAAGAACAACTAGTATAAAATAATACATTTTTTTGCTTTATACAGGGCTCCCCTAGTTCAAATATTACCAAGGCACCCCTGGTTCAGCACCTATTGCCCTATACTTTTATGGTACGCTGTGTTGTTACTACAATAAACTGTTAATATTAGAAAACATTTTGGCAATTCACTGGTTACGCCCTACTCGCATAGCAGTAAATTTGGACATAATAATAAACATTAGGCTTGTCGGTAGGCTAGCCTGACCTAATTGTTTTTCCAGCAGAATCTCAGCAAAGCTTAGCTCTATTTTTTATTTTTTAACGCTTTTTGACCTGCCCAGCGAAATGTTCAGCAATAAAGCATGATGCTCAGGTTTGTTAAGATACTAGTGGAAGAACAGTTAGGCCAGGCTAGCTTATCTACTGTACAATAGGTCTATTGTTATTTCTGCCCAGCAGATAGTTCAACCGTTCTTCTCAATCTTTGATATAATGACTGAGGTAGTTTTCACTTTTTGTATGTATGTATGTAGACTTTCCATTAGCCGCAATCAGATGTCTTCCTACTCAGTCAAACAATGAACCAAAATCTGAAAACAACACAGGAGGAATTTTTGACTTGTCTAGCTTGCAAGAACTTCCATGTGGAACAACTTTGAACAACATCACAAATGTAACTGCTGAGAACCTGCCGCAACTGGAAGTTCTTACGTCACAACCAGATTTGTTAGATGAGGAGGACGTAACCAAAGCGAGTGAAATTTTGGCAAATTTTCAATCGTCGAATGAAGAAGTAAGTTTGAAAGTTCATAGAATGTTTGTTGGCTACTGCCTTCAAAACTAGTGTACCAGTTCGTTAAGTTTTAGTAGAAAATGGGAAATATTGATCAGTTGGCTGTATGGTACAATATCAAGGACATTGGGGAATCGGAGATAACAGAAGAAAACTACCAAATTAATCTGCTTGAATTACATTTCCGCATATTTTTTGGCAGATAATTTTCACGTAGAACCAATACCGGGCGCATTACATCTTGCAAAGTGCTCATTTTTAAAAACCATTAAATTATATAGGTCTTTTTGAAAAAAGAGACACTTTGTCTCAGTAGAAGTTGTTTGTTAATATTATTCTAAAGTTGCTAGTTTCTTTTATGTAATCTTGTTTGTCATGATTACGGTGTTGAAACTTGAAACTGTGTGCATGCGGGCTACTTTAACATGGTATGTTTCAGCTGCAACTTCATGTAGGATCTAACCCAACTTATTGTTTAGATTTCCCTTACAACCTTGCTAAGTGTCACAAATACGATTACAAATTTGGCCATTGGAGTAGATTCCACAACGAAAGACAGTAACAGGTTTAGCGTTAAGAGTAAAAACTACAGTAACAAATCATTAAATGTTTATTTCATTAAAAAGAGCTTTGTACTCTGCTTATCGTTATAGCTTCTGTCAAGTCATTTCGACACGAATTTGTTTTGCAGTGACTCCCAAAGTGGGTTCCATAGAACCCTTGTATTCCAAACGACCAAACAATGTTTGAAGGGCTCTAAACGCTACCACATAGCTTTAAGCTAACATGTCAAATATTATTTCCGCTATAACCGTTGCTGAAACAAACACTGCATGTAGGGATAAATATTCAATGTTTTGTGACTTCACTTGGCCCACTCGAGCAACAAAATTGTTTATTTCAAATTCACATTTTGCAATTCTGACATGTTTAAAAGTTTCTTTCAAACTTAGCATGGGATAGGTTCCAAGGCCAAAAAAGTTTGAGAGCCACTGCTCTACTGGATTCGCATTTTTCTTGCATTCATCTATCAAATGCTTTGATGCGAATAGGTGGGTTTGCGAGTTCAAGCAGCCGAAACAGGATTTTTGCAGAGAATAAGCGGTTTGACCTTGTTGGACTAGGTTAACAGTAGGCTTACCATACGTCCTTTTTTTTAAGCAAAAACATTTGTCCTACGCGGACGCCAAAAAATGCCCAAATATCCTCCGTTTCGGCATTATGAACAGTGAAAAATGTCAAATCATTCTTCCGCAAAAAATTTCGGAAAGTGACTGTACAAACTGCGGCCTGCAAACGTGATGACCAATTTTTTTGGTCTTCACTTGATTTTAGGCGGAAAATCGGACATCCGCGGACAATGCTTAAACCTCAATTTTTTTGTAGTCTGTGTGCGCAGAAACTTTGGCGAGTACGCACTTTTTTAGAAATGACTAACGTTTGTGCAACAACCTATGAATAAATTGAATATGGAAGCTTATGAAAACAAGCAGCGCAACTTCTTTTGGTTATGTTACTGCTGGTACATTTTTCACTCCGGAATTTCAATTTTGGATAATAAATCGAAATTTGTTTGATATCTCAAACCGCTCCTTAATTACGGACATTATGGACAATCAGTGTGGCCCCACGATTGAATGAAGGAAGAGGACATTGGTGGAGGGCTGGGGCAAAGCCCTAGCGACCGGTGGTAAGGGCGGTCTGGGGGTGAAGCCGCCAACGAATTTTTACAGTTTTCACATAAAAAACACTCGTGTCAGCACACTCACTTTCATATCGAAAAAAGGACATACCGATACCTGCAGTGAGTGCAGTTACTAATATAATGTCAGACAGCACAAAAATATTTTAGTAGTTCATGTCTGAAAGCAGAAGCAGGGCTAAAATAAATGAAAGGAGGCTGCAATCACTATTTGTTTTGACGCATATCATGGGATGACGTGTATAGGCGTGTTCTAGGCCAGGGGACGGAAACCCCTGGCACGCGTGCCAAAAGTGGCACACCGGAAGGTTTAGCATGGCACGCGAAGCGATTCCACGCCCAAGTAAATTTTAAGCTCTTAAGATTTAACAAATTTATTTTTGAATCTATGAGCGATTTTCAGTGTTGTGGGTTCAAGAGTTACTCAATTATGGAGGTATTTCTTTTTTAGATAGAAGATCTACCGACGTGAAGACCTTATTTTTGGTCTGCACTGAAATTTTCAGAGGAAAATAGGGCAACCGTTTGGCACGTGGAGAAGTTTCTATCTTAGCACCATCAAAAAATGGCACGCTGCGCTCAAAAGATTGCCGACCCTTGTTCTAGGCTATGATCTTTAACAAGGCATGCAAAATATTTTCCAAATTCGAACTACACATCAAGGAACTGACTTCACTTTGATTCGAAGCGATTGGTTGAAGCAAAAATTAAAAAACAAAACAGTGGAATTTATAGAATATGAAAAAGGAGGTGTGGGGTTAGTTTGAAGGATGAAGGCAAAATGGCACTGACTAATTTTTTTAATTTTCAATTTTTTAAATTATAAAAAGTATATAACACATCTCGGAGATTTGGGGGGCCCGAGCCCCAATGACACGATGTCACTGCACGATACATTTTGCGAAGAAATGCGTCCTTTTAGCAGGTCTAAGAACACCTTTCATCAACTTGCCAACCAAACCGTATGCGCGTGTACACTCGCATAGCATAGAAGAAACACTGTTTTGGTCTTGACTTGAATTTGGGCAAAAAATTGGACATCTGCATACGTGATGATTCTCAAAGAACCTGTCATCTTTTTGCGCAGTAAAAATTCGATAACCCTAGTTAAGAGTGCAGAAATTCGTGAATCTTTCAACATCAAATCGCTACTTCTTCGACTAGAAAGATGGCAACTGCGCTGGTATGGACACGTGACACGAAAAGTCCCAAAAAAGAACAGCCTAAAACGGCTGCGTTCAACACCAGTTGGTCGAAGGCCCAGAGACCGTCTCAGAACTTGATGGCAGAATTACGTTGAAGATCTTAGTTGGTATCGCCTTCGCATTCCACCATATTATTCACGCTTTCTCGAAGAGGATCGATATGCTTGCAGGCTGCAAATCTAGCAGCTGTCCCGATGTCTTCGCGACTCCCCGAGGATAAGGGGGGCTAGAAAAGTTAGCTACAACTTAGCAGCCGCAGCTATGCGCTTGTAACCCATGTTTACAAAATCTTCATATTGAATTGAATGGTTGCATGTTTATTTAGAGCGACTGAAACCAAATCAAACCTTTTGAAAACACTCAATACATTTGCATCTTCAGTCTCAATACCTGATGGTAATGAAACATCAAAAGTCAACGTGCGAACTGCAGATATAAGTATTCAGGTGTGTGCAACGAGTTTTCAATGATCAGAGTAGGCTCCATGACTTATTCTTAAAAGCGTTTCTGATTACAGAGCACACGTGAATTTAAAACATATATATTTTTAAAACGTCGTATTATTCATCATAACACCATGCTGAGTGAATATATGTTGTCAAAAACTTTTCTACGTATGTGTTATTGCTAGAGGTATAACCAGCCTGCAGTTAAACTTTGTCGTATCAAAATCATTTGAAGAAGAGAATGTTTTTCAAATAAAATCATGACGCGAGAGTAAGGAATGTTTTAGGTTTGGCGGGAAGAGAGCATGAGTAATGAGTATTGTTTGCCTTATTCACTAAGCCTTTTCACTGCGTTAACTGTCTAATACCGGCCTTAATAGCTTTACTATTTTAATTGATTTTTGAGTGTCATGGATTCCATAAGTGTTTTACCACATTACTGTAGGCCTATACAGATCGTGTGCTAGGGTACTGTATATCTTAAAAATTTACGGTAATTTACAGGCAGCCCGGATTGCTCCAGTTAATAATAATGGCAACAGCTCACGATATCCTGACTTTACATTTGATTTGAGTTTTGGATCAAGTGAAGCAAGCACTCTAGTAACCGTCCCATCGGATACTCTTTCAAAACTTGCTGAGCGCAGTTCGTCGAATTCACCCATTCTTTACGCTACTGTTGTTGGAGGAAGGTTGTCGTTAACTTCAAATCAAAACACATCTCAGGTATTTTGGATTAGGTGGACTTGAACTCAATTTAAGCTCCCTAAGCACACAAGGCAGCCCACATGATACAAATTTGTCACTTTAATGATCAAGATGACTCGAAAACAAAACCCAAGGCCCGATTTTAAACTGATTTGGTTTCAGCATCAAAAAACCAAAAGTAACAAACAACCTTACAAGCAGGAGTACCAAGTCAAAGTTTTCAAAAGGTGTTGTGTGGTAAACTGGTAGTTTTAAAAGTACATGTTTACCTATTGTTGGATTGATCCATTTTTTTTAAAACTACGTTTGTGATTTAAAAGTTATCTTCGTTACAATTAGAGGGCCGTAAGTACTTTGCTTACATGTCATAGGTTGTTTCCGTGGCGGCGAAAATCATCAGCGATGGGAATTTTCTGGTAAAAATTTCATTTGGAAATGTTCAGATTCCAGAGCGTACAAGTAAATTAGATATTCCGTTAAAAGTGAGTATTTGCTTCCATTTAAAATGTAAAATTTCAAGCAAGTTGGAAACTTTTTTAACGCACTTGCAAACTTTGCGATTTGAAACGTTTAGCGCCTTCGCAACAAAGCAGAGATAAATCGATGGGATTTTGAAGATTCGGAATTTAAACCAGCTACTGATCAATGTCAACAAAGCAATCCCAAACAACCTGATTATATTTGTGGAAGCTTAGCTAGCTTCTGTGTTTTGTTTGTAAGTACTCGTACTAAACTTTTTATTCTTGGTAATCTTTAACTTCGCCTTCACTAATTTTGTGAAGACATGGTATTGGACAACGGTGGTGTAGCCACCGGGATACTGCCCTTACCCCTGTGTGACGAAGCTTAATCTGAAGGATTAAGTGTGTTTAAAAACTTTTGAAGAATGCAGTGATTTGGCCTGTTGTAATGTACTCCTACCTCTTTAGTTTTTCGGTTAGTCACGCCCCTAAATGACTAGGAGAGCTAGCTATAGCCTACTCACCCTTACCCGGCAACAATTCATATTTGCAATGCCACCGCTATAATGCTATAAAGATACAGTCCTAATTGCATTTAGACCATAGAGACTTGCAAAAAAGTCATAAAATACTATATATATTTTTGGCTTCATGATATAAGTATTAAAAATTCATTACTTATAATATATCAGAAAAAGTAATTAATTAACTGTCACAAATATAAATTTTCAGAGCTTTAAATAATCTCTTATCTTTTGCAAAATACTCCAGTGCTGTATAAATGTCACTCGAGAAAAGTAAATGATTTGTTCACAGAATAGTTGTTTTTACGCAGTCACATAAAATGTGCTGATCTAATAATTATTGCAGAGTATATATTATAGTAAAAGTAGTCGAGCTGTTGGTAGTGATTTTCTTGGATTTGTGGTGCATTTTTTCACAACGACTGTATTCCTCTAATGATCGTATTAATTTTTTTTAAAAGGATTAATTGCGAGGATTTCCCTTTTTGCCAATTCGTAAAACGTATATTCAAACTTTGATACTCAGGTGAACAAGTCAAAAAAATTGCGTAGTTGCGCTTTTTAAAGTTACTTTCAGAAATAGCCAGCGAAAAGAATTCTATTTCACTACGACAATTAATCCAAAATGAGGGTTGGATACTCATTGCAAGAATCTCTTGTTAAGATTGCAAAATGTTCTGAATGTTTTACGAAACAACCATACAATTGCACCGTCGCAAGATTCTAATTCCTCTAACCACGGATCGAAAAGTTCCACTCGTAGTATTTGTAAACCAATGCATACGCTTTAGTGATAGTACTTTTTCAAAAATTTTATAACAACTTTCAGACGTCTGAAGTGGTTCCGTCCATTTTGGCTTTACAAGCAGTCAGCTACGTTGGGTGTAGCCTCTCAATCTTCTTCCTTGTTTGTACAGCGTTTATTCACCTACGCTTCAGGTAGGAACTGAATCATATCTTTAAATATCCGATGAACTCGAGACATTTTTTGATGTAGGCGTAGTACACTTTTATTCGAGGGCAAAGGGACGATGTTCTTTGCCGTGCAAGGAAGAGCTTCGTGCAGTAATTTGCTGCTGCTGAGTCAAATTTTTGAGTTTTAATAGATGCAAAAAAGTTTTGCGCCGGTTATATTATAAAATTGTATGTATTAGATTCCCAATATTATAAATCAATGCACTTGTAAAAACATAAAAAGAAATGTAAAAAATGTGCTTTAAAACTTTATACGCAATCTTTCGCATGCTTTTTAGCTCTATCTTCGCCATGTTTTTCGTCTTCTATCTATGATAAAATGTTTTTCGTCTTCTATCTATAGATTAGGCCCGGAAAATTTAAGCCTATGTTGTAAATGCATAAGTTGTTGTGTGATTGTCAGGTACCGTAGCATATTCAGTGTGCCCTGACTTAGTCGCTGTGAGTAGATGTATCATCAAAAACAAAAAAAAATTAACCATGAATTTTTCTCAGATTAATTAATTGGTCATTGATCCATTGGTATCTTCAATTTTCTCTTCCTGTCATAAAAAAGAAAATCTAAACTTACTAGTTTGTAGAGTATAGTCAAGTCTCATTTTTGCTTTTTCTTCTTAATGTTATTACTTGCTCAAAATTCTTCTTGCCAAGATGTTTAGCGTAAAAGCATCTCGTCTTAAAAAAACAACGGTAAAAATTGAACCACCGATTACCCCAACCGTGGTTGCAGTCTACAAGCGATGTGATACAATTTATTACACTGCAATACTGATCAATACAACCCCACAGTAAACAATCTTGCACTGCACCGGCAACCAATAGGCTAATGCTAGTTTACTCTTAAGTTGTTTGTTCAAGTGTGATTTCTTTCTTTCGAAAGCAAAACTTAGAATGTTGGAAGTTTTGTCAGAGTTGGAAATTGTATTAAAATTGGTTTCTTTTATCAGTCTTGCTGAAAAGTTTTGTTGGTCATTCAGTTTCCTTTATTTGTCAGAGTTCGAAATCGTATTAAAATCAGTTTCTTTTATCAGTCTTGCTTAAAATTTTTGTTAGTCGTTTAAGTTCCCATCAATCGTTTGTGAAAATATAGCGTTAAGAGTGCTTTTCAGAGAGCTTCGAAGAAAACCAACAACCAATACATTAGTCAACATATGTGCTTGTCTGGTGGCTGTTTACTTCTTCTACGTGGTTGGTGTGGATAAAGCTTACAATGAAACTGCGTGTAATGGAATGACTTTCTTGCTTCATTACTTCACTTTGGCCAGTATTGCTTGGATGACCATAAATGCAGTGCAAATGTACAGAGCTTTCACTCAGGTAGTTTAGTTTAATTGTGACAAATTATGCCAGTTTTTGTTTATTGTTTCGTGGCAATGCATGTCATAAACTTATACCTATTTTAGGCTAGCTGTAAAACGCTGCATTCATTATAGTGTGAGCTGCGCTTACTTAATCTTAGCTGCATTCATCTTAGTGTGAGCGCTTACAAGCAACAGCAAAATACTTTGGTAGCTCGCTCCTTGGCAGCATTTACCATCACTGGCCACTCCATTCTTATTAACATGGTCGCAGCATCTGATTTGTGTAAGCTTGATAAAATGGAACAACAAAAACCCGAAAGGACATAAGTATGCTTCGCTTGTTGTACGATGCTGGGTTTAAACAGCCAAATTTATACGTATTACAGTGTTTTAAAGTCGATGTGGCTGCTGCAATATTGCTTATTATAAGAGTCAGCTAATGATTTGAGTGAGATGTAAAATTATTTTTAAATTGCGCAGATGTCTTATGCTGAAAGCAACAAGTCTGTTTTGTTGTTCGTTTTGGCGTACGGCTTACCGTTCTTGTTAGTTCTGATCAATTTTTCTGTGACGTCTCTCTACCTTGATCAATACAACAATCCAGAAGGCAAGTGGTTACTGGTTAATGTATAATCTGGTTCGCATATTGAAATTTTCCAAATTAACGTTTTGATTGCAGCTGCACTGCATATTTGGCACCGTTAGCTGACATTAAACAAACATACCACAATTACTCCTGATGCTCAGTAACAGAAATGCGGCAATAGTAGAAATACCCAGTAATCTCACATTGCAGTTTTATGCGCGTAATTTTCCTTTTAGTAACGAGTCGCATGATTAAAACGATTTTCCTTTCTAGTTTGTTCACATTTTTTGTGTTTTGCGTATATGCATAAGTTAAAATGGTTGAAATGGCCTAAGTAAAAATCAGTAACAAAATCGCGGCAATAGTAGAAATATCCAGTAATCTCACATTGCAGTTTTATGCGCGTAATTTTCCTTTTAGTGACGAATAGCATGAGTAAAACGATTTTCCTTTCTAGTTTGTTTACACTTTTTGTGTTTTGCGTATATGACTAAGTTAAAATGCTTAACAACTTTTTGGTACCGGTACGCTATGATTTAATTATTTTTTCAATTAGATCCTTTCTTCGAATCACTCTACCGCTACCAACATGTTTGCTGGTTGCGAGCTCCTTCGCTCGTTTGGGGATTTTTGGTGCCGCTTGGAATACTGATGCTTGTAAATTACGCCATTTTTGGATTACTGCTTCGAAAAGCGATTTGCAGAAAGACGAAGGTGAAGAAGTCGTGTATAACGCTTTCTTTTTTTTATCCGTAATTTGCTGGTCGTGTTATGTTTTTCAACTCATTTTTATTAAACGCAAACTCACATAATTTCAATTCAGTTCAATATCATTTGCGAACAACTTTTTGCTTCAGCTATTTTCCGTCGCCGTTTGCACTAAGCCTTTGCAAAAATGCTCTGAATTGGCTATTTTGGTGTTTGTTGTTTTTAGATCCGGTCGAGCGCCAAAGATATTCCTTTCATTGATCGATTTGTCAACGCCATTACCATTGCAACGATGATGGGACTGTCTTGGATTTTTGGTTATTTTCTTCTGATTGCAGATGACGTCACGTACCAGTCAATAATGCAATGGTTGTATACATTGACGAACACCTTTCAGGTTTGATTTAAACTGGTGCTTCGTAAGCTCTATAGAAATTTTAGCCTTACAGGTACTGTGTTTGTAAGTGCGCCAAAACACCAGAACACTCATAAAAGGGACTAGGCTAATAGTTAGGTAGTCGTTTAGGGCAACGAAAAATGTTTTAGTTGAAAACTACTTTCCTCTGATAAAAAATAGCAAATTTGTTAGTGACAGTTGTAGATTTTGAATACTGACTTTAAAAAGTGCTGCTTGTCGCATAATTAATTAATTAGTCCTCGCTAATCGCTATACACTGCAAAAATTTTTTTAATTTTTTGCGGTGCGGGTGATTCCAAACTTATCACAATAAATTTTACCAACAAAAATAGTAGGCCTAAATGTAAATTTTTTTCACACCGATACGATAAAAGTCAAATGCGCAATCAGCGTTTTGACATTATCGATGTTGTTAAACCTTTACCCTGCCCACATATCCAGTTTAAGTTCATCACAATCAAATTTTTGATGCCATAATCACTTTTTTCAGTTGTGACATCAAAAATATGATTGTCAAGTAGACAGTCCGAGGGCTTTAGGCTCACTTCTACTAATTGGACTCGTGGGTTGGGTAAATAACTAACTTTGGTGAAACAATAATGGTAACTTTAAACGGGACACTTTTCAGGGACTGATAATTTTTTACCTCTACTGCTTGAGACGTGAAAACGTTCGAAACGTTTGGCTTCCAAAAGCAAAAAGTGTGAACTCTTCAAAAAAACTCTCTAGTACGCACTCTGGAACAGTCTCGACCGGTGCATCTGTCAAATCGGAAACAAAACCGGTTCAATCATCGTCAATGTAAAATAAAACAATGCTCAACAGCAATTAACTGTGAAATTGTATTTAGAACGTTTCCTTTGGTTGTTTTTTGCTTTTTTACGGCGTTTTTAAGCAAAGCTTATTTTAGTATATAGTGAGATTATGATACCAAATCAGGGGCAATATTTAAAATACGTCAAATCAATAAAAATCCTTCTAATTACTCAGTGTGTATTTATGTTTTATGAATTGCATAGGATGTTTATTGTACTGTGATTTATACGTCTGCTAAATAATCTAAACAATATTTTGAATTTTTTGTTTTGCTTGTTAAAAAATGAAAACATAAATATTGTTGTTTCTTATTATCAAATGTTTACAATACTTGTTCGTTTTTACATGCATCAACTTTTCAATATGAATAAACACTGTAAGTGTCATTAATTTTATATCTGTCAATGTTTGAAGATTTTGCCTTCATTTCTGGTATTAAAAGCAAAAATTATTTGTATCTTTTTGTAGGTACAAAGAAGTTGGTATTTCGCAATTTGATAGAATATTCCAACTAAACTATTGCATCAAATATTTTTATATTCAGAAAAAAATGAATAAAAAAGTTGCTTTATTTTTTTTTTGTGGAACTGTACATCATAATTTTTACATTTTTAAAAGTTATATAAAAATCGAAATTGATTTTGAAACAAATGGAAAATAGCGTAGTCATCATTCGTTACATCACACAGCGGACTATGGTCAAATCGTCACTATTTGTCAAATTATGCATTACAAAGTTGCAAGTTGAAGTTTCCTGTGGTTGGTACGTACAATATTACGTTTTACCAAAAATAAGTAATGGAAAAAAGCTTTTAATTTTTCTAAAACGTGCTACGATTGAACAAACCTGTTAAAATTGGTAAAAGACGAGCAAATTTATGTAATGGTTGTACAGTACACATAATGGACACGCGCTTTAAATAAAATTTAATTATCAATTGAGCGAACAAAACATAATTTTTCGTTAAGAAGTATAGAATATTAAATTGATGATGGGGATTTTTTCGCCATGACTAAGTGGGAAAGTTTGGCATTTTATAAACACCAATTTCATTTTCGCAAGTTTCACAAATGGAGTAGGCCTACATGAATCGAAGTTAGCGTAATCATGCAAAGATTTCTGGTAGTGCCGATCGCAAATTTTTAAAGGCATATTAGATTTTTAATTCTCGTTTTTGATTTCAGATGGCATTTGGTCAAAATGTTATAGATAATAATTGACTAAACGAACTTTTATTCTTTTTGGAACTTTTTTTCAAATTTTAGTGCAGATTGCGTAAAGTATTAAGGCCTTTAACAGGTATGCATTGAAAATGGAAGTTTCAGTTTAGTGGCAGACTTGCGTGATAACAAGTAAACTGTAGTGCACAGAATACGGTATGTGAAATAATCAAGCAACTTCAGCAGATTTGTTTAATTTTTTTTTGCAGAATTATAATTAGCCTAGGCTTACTGAATGTGCATAATTTTTGGAGTACTTGGCAATAAATAAACACAACAAAATATGAATTTATTTTTTGATCTATTGGTGATATTTCTTCTTATGAATGATGCAGCAAGAGGCCAAGGTAAGCTACATTTGTAATCGTGTTTAATGAGATGGAAGTTAAGGGGTGCATTTTTTACAACGCCCAAATACTTATTGATTGAGTAGTTCACTTTATAAATCTTGTGCTTGCAATTATTTTTCTTCATAGAAGAGTACGCAAAAAAACATAGCGAAACAGAGCTTTCTTGTTCTTTTAGAATGATATGCAGCTTGCCTTAGAAAATCGAGCAAATAGAGCCAAGCTGGGTGACCTTAAATAAAACAAAAACAAATACAGCTTAGCTTCGCTTCAATTGTTCATTACCCTGTCCAGTGTCCAGAAGGTCATGTCCAATTAATGTGGGCTAAAAGTCCACGGACTTCCTGCATCATAATCAAATTGTTGATGTCATAATCATGATATCAAATACTTGATTATGATGCAGAAAGCCTGTGGGCTTTTGGCTCACTTTAATTGTGCATGTGGACTGGGCACGTATGAACTTGCCTTAAAACCTCCCCAGTGCTCTCAGGAAGAGCTCGTTTTCACTCGAGTCGCACCTGGGAAAATAGTAAACACAGCGTCACATTTTCGCAAAATCGTGTCTTTTTAACTTCCTAGTGATGTAAGTCGCGGAAATGGACAATGCATTCTCTTGTCACGCATTGATACACATATCAAGTATTTAAAAAATAATAAACTAAAAATTAGATTACCTTCAGTTGTTAAACCAGAGCATTAGATACAATGGTGTATGCATGGATTGCTCTTATGAGTTCCCCTAGGTCAGAGGTTTTCAACCTATTATGGTTTGTGGCGACCTTCTGGAGACTCTCAACACTCATGGCCTCTGCTCAGCAACAAAATTTTCTGTTAATTATTTATTCACAATAGCTACAGCCGTCCGTTGCTCTTAAATGGTTAATTACCGTTAACAGGTTAATAAATTTTGCGTCTGTGGCCCCCTGGTTAATGTCTCGTGGCTCTCAAGGGGGCTAATAACTCCCGATTTAGAACCCCTGCCAATGGTCTTCTGCGATACACCTTATGCAATTATCGCTTAGATCCTACTTAGAAAATGTATCGTAATGGGAAAAACTCTTTTGCGTCCCTTTAAAAACTTCTGCTTACGCCCCTGATTAGAGAGGATATTGTGCATAAAAAAAATAACAATCAGGTACGCTTGATTTAGAGCCATGTCCACAAGAAGTTGAGATAATACGTTCTCCTGTGTTTTCTCGTCAAGTTCATTACAACAACACGAACCAAATTTGCCATTGGCAAGTAGATTTTCCTCAAGCTACAACATTGAAAATAGTTATTAATATCAAAAGATTCAACCTTAGAGGAGATGATTTACTAAATTTGAAGGTGAGTGAAGTAGTCATGGTTGAAATCTTTAACTTAAACTGTACGAAGATCTACAGGAAACTTTCTATATAGGCCTAGTATGTTTAAATGCTGCCAAGTTTAACAGTCTTTTTCCGAAATACCAAGCTCTTATATTGATCGCGCGATCTATGTTGCGTCTTCAGCTTTTAGTTTAATTTTCATACGATTTGATTCCTGGATATAGCACGAAGTATTGTAGAACGTAGCTGATAATGTCGGTAATACTAAAATATGTCATACAGATTTTGGAAATTTATCACAATCTTATCAAATACAGAGTTGAAAGCAACCTAACATGAGGCTCACACTTAGTAATCTATTTTTCGTATGGGCTGCAAGCTCTACTTGCAAGTTCTTTGCTAAACTGGGACATCACGGTGGGCATACTTTATGAATCCACTGCAAATTCACCCTCTTATTTGCGAGAAAATTACAGATGTTGTGTAACGAGCTCGATTAGGAGGTGCCGGCCACCTGTCTTTTAAGATAAGGGAATATTGATAAGTGCCTTACCCAACGGCACCATGAACGTGATGGCTTGTTATTAATTTTACATTATTCCTTTAATGCCAAAAGTGAAATGGGGAAATTTTTTGAAAGTTGTTGGTTTAACCCGACTCGTAATCGAACTAGAGTCTTCCGCTTCAAATACACTTGGCAATAAAAATGTGGAAAGGCCCGAACGCAATCTAGTGGAACATCTTCAGGGAAAACTCTTTTTGACCTCACATGCGTAGGTTTAAGAGTGTGTAAATTTATAGATTTTCGAAAAAAACAAATCAAGCAATTATCCTGGCTTGAAAACTGGAAGAAGTATCATTTACTATTCGACTGGAAGCACCGTTAATATTTCATTAAGTGTTAACGTACCTGAAGGTGCTAAACCATTTGTTGTATTTAAAGTCATTACAAGTAAGTACCGCCAACATTCTGATAAAATTTATGATGAGCAAAATTAGATTAACTCAACATTTTACTTTCCACAGAAATTGTGAAGGCATCAGTCATTAATGATTAAAATTTGTAATAAAATAAAGCTGGTTTATTTTGTGTTTCACTCACAACCAAAATTTCTCCTGAAAATCTTGATTTTATTCCAGTTTGTGATACCAGCATTAGATAATTTTTTTTAATAAAAAAAGGAAAACAGCAGTAAACTATTCGGCCGATGACAATCTTTTACGCAAAATCATGTTTTGGGACAAATTATGTTGCGTAGAAAATACTTAATTTTTGCAATCAAAGATACGCTATGCTGCATGTATAATTTGTGAGGTGTTCTTGTGCGGCAATTAAACCGCTTCCCTCTGTTTACGCGATTTAGTACTAGATCAAAAAGACACTGGAAGCGTGCTGCGTTTGCCCTCAATGTAGTTGGAAGATAGTTCATTGGAAGTGTATTTGTTTCAACTTTTTGATGACATCGAGGTTTATTTGTTTGTTTTATAACTCTTTCGAAAATTGTAGTCTTGTGCAAATCCCAGCATTGAAAGTTTATTCACATCTTTAGCTCTTTTATCTACAAATACGAGAAATGGAAATTTATCAACAACAAAATTAGTTTCAACAAAAACTCCAGCTACTCTATCTGCAACTGTGCAGTCTGAAACAACAGTGACATCTCAAGAAACCAGTTTTAGCGTCCCTGTAACCACATCAAGAACATCACCTACTCTGAACCCTGAATCACCACTACTTGCGGGAATGGTCCTGAAAGCCAATGAAACCGTACAATCTACTACTGAAACGTCATACAATCCAACACCGGTTCAAAAATTTACCTCTAATGTAACAATAATCCCAACAAAAGCATCCATTTCAACTACTACGACTGGTGATGTAACCACGCTGCGAGAAACTATTTCCAATGTCAAAACAATCTTAACAAATGCATCAACTATAGCACCATTTCAAGCAACCATTATTAATGCTTATATAGAAACAACACCATCACCACCAGAAACAAAAAAATACGAAAGTACTTCACCCACTCCCAATACTTTCGCGGTCACTTCACCCGTATTATTTACAACTGCAACATCTGAAGTCACAGCAACACGTCACAAAAACACGTTGGTCTCATCTCCAACAAGTTCAACTACCATGGAATCTGAGGCCCCAAAACAACCGCAAGAAACAACTGCAACATTATCCACAGCATCCATTTCAACTACTGCGATTGGTAATGTAACTACACTTCAAAAAAACATTTCCAGTGTCAAAACAATCTTAACAAATGCATCAACTATAGCACCATTTCAAGCAACCATTATTAATGCTTATATAGAAACAACACCATCACCACCAGAAACAAAAAAATACGAAAGTACTTCACCCACTCCCAGTACTTTTGTGGTCACTTCACCCGTATTATTTACAACTGCAACATCTGAAGTCACAGCAACACGTCACAAAAACACGTTGGTCTCATCTCCAACAAGTTCAACTGCCATGGAATCTGAGTCCACAAAACAACTGCAAGAAACAACTGCAACATTATCCACAGCATCCATTTCAACTACTACGATTGGTAATGTAACTACACTTCAAAAAAACATTTCCAGTGTCAAAACAATCTTAGCAAATGCATCAACTATAGCACCATTTCAAGCAACCATTATTAATGCTTATATAGAAACAACACCATCACCACCAGAAACAAAAAAATACGAAAGTACTTCACCCACTTCCAATACTTTTGTGGTCACTTCACCCGTATTATCCACAAGTGCAATATCGAAAGTCACAGTAACAAGCCAAAAAAACACGTTGGTCTCATCTCCCACAACGTTAACTACCTTGGAATCTGAGGCCACAAAACAACTGCAAGAAACAATCACAACGCTATCTGCAGCGGTGAGGTCTGACACCATACAGCCATTGCTAGGAACTGGTGCAGCAGAAATCATCGCTACTTCATCAGCAGCACCAGTTACACCTATGACGTCTCAACCTGCACCGACACTTGAAGAAACTTCTAAGCTTACAATATCAAAAGCCAGCGAAAATGTTAACGCAAAAACAGAAAAGAGCAGAGCAATATCAACGGCAACAACTTCATTTTTGGAAACTCAAAACTCAACTGAGCAATTCCCTGTTGTCACGCTTCCATCAAACAAATGTAAGTAAAATGTGTATAGATAGTACAATTAGCATTCCTATCAAAAAAATAAAAATTGTTTTTACAGTGTTTTGCAATGCCTCCATGTTTAATGACGGTTCTTTGCATTTTCCCGAAACAAAATTGAACGAACGTGCTTTATCAATTGATAAATGCTACACGGGTAAGTCTCAATAACGGCCAATGGTTCAAATTCATTGTATTGACCTTGTTATTTGGTTTTAGGTAGACCTGTTGGTTTTGCTACATGCAGTTTAGATAACAATTTTGTACCATCCTTTACTTCAATAAAAAGAGTTCCATGTGATCTTAATTCGTCTTCGCTGCCCAACGCAAAATTTGAAGCTGCTTTGGATTATTTGGTTCTAACAACGACAGATCCGGCAGCACTAAAAGTGGAAGATATCACCATTACTACTGACATTCTGAATAGATTTTCAAAAGAAGTTGAAGTAAGTTCATCTATTTCTAATGATAGCATATAAGTAGATTTTGTTGCAGTTATAAACAAAATTCCTAAGGAAAGAGTTAAATTGTTACAGTGATGTGGTGAAGGAATGCACAACTTTTTTCCAGATGAGATGTGTAGCCGTCTGAATTTTGTGTGTGCTATTTGGCTATTGCCCATGTTTTTACTAATCTCTGACTTTATTTTATTCATTTGTGTAATTTGAAGGTTCTTACTAAAAGTGAGCTGCAAGAGGTTGCGTACTTAGCAATCAATCTGGCTACTGCAGTAAACCTACAAAAAATGTCACCAAAGTGAGTAAACTTACCAGATGTATTAAGTTTAATTTTTGTGATTCAAAATGTGATTTCAAATCATGGAAAGTAAAATTTTCTAATAAATTAAACGTTTGCGCAGCTTTTATGCTGGAGCATGAAGTGAAATTAAGTACCGTGTATGCGCATAGCCAGTTTCAGTGATTCCTCAGGACCACGGGCTTTCCGAGTTTATCATCAGATTTTTCGATTTCGTAATTAAAACAAGTGATTATGACATCAAAAATACATTTATGATGAAGAAAGCCCGTGGGCTTGTGAAAAGGTACACTGGATGTGTGGACACTGGACGGGGTAATTGCTTACTTTACCACATAGTAATTACTAACATTCATGGTTTGCAAAAGTGGTTTTGATTTGATTTGTAATAATAAATATAAGCCGTTTGGATTTCAGGAAAAGGGAAATGACTTTTATTTCATAAATGGATTACTCTCACGTGCAAGATTTTTGATTTATCGGTGTAAATATTCTCAAACTACCCAACATGTAGCAATATTTTAATATGCTAATTGTAGGCTTATGAAAGCATCCGAACATTGCATTGCAAAACAGAATGATAAATTGACGTCGCATAAGAGAAAATGGTCCCGTCTATAAATTTACGAATAAAATGTTGAGTTTTTCGACTGTTCCTTTGTTTAGTGTATGTATGTCCTGTTTTGTCGCGCTAACAAAATAAAAAAAATAAATAAAAACATTCATGACTTGCGGATAAAACAACATTACTAAATCAAATCTTCATTGTACGGTATCACGCCGAAGCGAGTAACGAGTGGCGGGGGCTCATCTCCGCGGCTTAGCGCCTGAGTAACACAGCTCCGAAAAAACGACGCAGCAATCGCGAGCCGTTGGCGACACTGCGCCGATTTGACTGGTCCGGGAATCAAACCCCAGACCTACCGCACCGATAACGTATGCGCTTAGCAACTGAGCTAACAGCCGGTATCACAACATTACTCACATGCAATTTTTTTAAATTCAAACGTAGTTTTTAATTTTGATTCTGCACTTGTAACCATAAAAGTGCATAAAAATTAAAAAATCAAAGTATAGTTTTGTGTTGCAACCGTGAAAAAAATTGCTTCAGTGTAAGCAAAAATTTACTTCAAAACACGTTAACGATACTTTGAGTGCTTGCAAAAGACTTGAAGTCACGATGCAGCCAGTTCCATATCAGAGCCTAGAGAACATGCAAGAAAATCGTATTTTTGCAATCGAAAAAAAAAACAGTGTGGCAAAAACACTCCAAACGTTTGTTTCTACATAGACTGCAAATTTGCAGATTGATTTAATTTATAAGGCGAAATCAAATCGTAACAAAAATAAAGCTTAAGATTGTCAAGTCTTTATTTTTTTTTTTCATACGGTAGATCAAGTTCTTCATTAAAACTCCTGCAAATTCTACGAAGATTTGTTTCTCGATCGTCAACTTCCCTGGAGATTATAACGTCGAAAATCATCATACAAGTGAGAACGAGCGATATGTTTTTAGGCGATACGAAAGAATAAGATTTGTTCCATCTAATCTGAAGCGAAAAAACAGACTGGATTAACTAGCACAGTCAAAAAATATATCCACAAACGATTCTACACTCTTAAATAATCGTGTTTCTGTGAAAAAATGCGGAAGAAAAGACAATCAGACTCGAAAACGCTTGTCGTAGTTATTACTACTATAGTCAAAGTTAATAAATGATAAAATGTACAGCAAGTGTTCAGCATCTTCAAAGTTTTCGGCGAAATATTCCTAATCGTACCATGCTGAAAAACCTTGGAAAAAAACGTTTTTGAAACCCCAAAACTGCATAATCGTGATGTACTTGACTCTGTTCGCCAATTAATCTTGATACCCTGCCGTTGCCCTTTTTAAGTTTCAATATCTCTTTAAGTACGGGTATTATTTATCTGGCTGTTGTTTTACAGGTCCATCGTGGTGTCACCGCAGTTGGAAACCCTATTTTCTTTCAGCAAAACAAAACTTTTGGAAGTGATTTCGAGGGTTCAGTTACGATTGATGATTCTAATTTAACTCCATCAAATTCATCAATTGCTTATGCTTTATTCTTCGACTCGGGCTTATTTTTTAACAGCACAGAAGAATGTCAATCAGAGGTGAATTGACTAGCTGCAACTGACAAGCTTTAATGTTTAATTAGCAAAGCATGTGGGAAAGTTGAGTTGAGCTTAGCAATTTGATCTATGATTCTGCATGTTGTCGAAAGCATTAGGTCTGGTTTGTGCTCAATATGAAAAGGATTATTTATCGTAAATGCTTCCATTTGGCTTAATTTTAATGTGGAATGACAACAGACTTGTTGACTTCTAGTTATAAACTTTACAAATATATGAAGGCAATAACAGTCTCAACTCCAAGTGATTCATCGTCTCAACTAGCACCATTTACGATCTCTTTTGGAATGTCAAGGAGATGCAACAGTGATATGTCAGAACCCACTAAGGTAACAAAGACGTAATTGAACATGTGTAGCAAAAACTTTGTGTTATTTAAGGTTAAGCAGTCGAGATATTCAAAGTTTTTCCGACTAGCCGGTCGGCGTAATGGTGAAAGTTATCGCTATCGGAGCGGGATCTCTTAGAATCTACTATATTCCTGGGACGCTTAAATCAAACATAGAGCCGCTGTCTCGATGTTTCTTCGGAGCTGTGTTGCTCAGGTGCTAAGAGACGGAGATGGGCCTCGCCGGGTTGACATAACTGATTGATTTCTTTATTTTTATCCTCATGTCACGAGAAAGCGACGGAGGCGCTATACATTGCACGAATCCAGACTCGCTTAGGAGTAGCTCTTGTTTCCGAGTTTTCCGCTTAAATTTTGCTTTTGACTTCTTCAATTTGCTGCTTGCTAGATTCCACCAAGCACAGATAATTGTAGTGAAGCAACTTATCTAAGGACGCAACAACGAGACTTGGGTGGGAGTTGATCCATCAACCTAGCACACTACCCGAGTACAATAACAATTTGGTTTTGAAAGCGTTCCAATTATATTGATCTCACAAATAGGCAGCGAATTAGCTCTCAACCGGAATGCTTGCAGTAATTATCATACACCGTTAATCGTTCTGATGGGTTTACAAAACCAACTAAAATGATTTGTGCTAAACCGATATGAACCGAAGTTTACTGTACTATATTTGTGTATATTGAAGTGCAGCCTGATTGATTGATTGAGGTGAGCATTGTGGAGCCAAAAAGTATGACATCATCAAAAAACAAAACTTAGCTTTGGTCACTTTGATTGTTCATGTGATTTTATTTATTGGTTGTTGGTTAATTGAACATGTCGAAATTCAGTAGGATTGTGCTGAGATTTTAAAATGTTTAGGCTAAATCAATTGATAAGCCAGTATTGCGAGAATGGGATGAACACTGTGAGAAGTGGGTGCGCGCGTCATCATGTGAGTTGGAGAACGAAGCAGATTCTACTTACTCTTGCCATAACAGAGTCGGGGGAACGTTTGCTTCCTTTTTTGTAAGTATCTTTGCAGTATCAAAATGTGACGTTTGGTAAAAGCAATATTTTGTTACATCATGCGCAACCCTTGAGTTTATGCTAGTGATTACTGAAGCAAGTTTCGATTGGCAGATTAATCGGTGTCAATTGCTTGATACCGAATAAAGCTTGTTAGTGACAAGATGCAGTGGCGTTGGAAGTACTTTTAAGTTGAGGGGGAGCTGAAATTTGTGTTACCATACCAACGTCTTGGGGGCGAAGCCCCCTTTTTGTTATCTTTGTTATCTCAACAAACATCAGGCGTAACATGCAGATTGCTTTAGTAACAATCACTTGGAGACTGCTTGATGAACTCAAGCTTTCCTCTGGCTAGCATTGCACACAATAGCCAGATCGAAGTTTGTGAACGTGTTAACCTCATTTAAATGAATTTATTATTCGTTCGCAAGCTCCTAGTCTCAGCAGGCTTCTATAGGAGCGTATTTAGGGGTGGGGGCATTGTGCCGTGTCCCCCCCCCTTGACTATTTAGAGTGAGACGTGTTTAGGGAGGGGGCATTGTGCCGTGTTCCTCCCCCCCCCCCCCCCCGTTTTTGACTCTGCCTTCTAGTAAAAAATCAGCAAAACTAATGGCGCCAAGTGACTGAAATATGCTTGACTTTTTTGATAGTTTCTGAAGCTTATGGCCTTAAGGCCAGGTAGTAGGATGAGGGTATGCATCCACCAATCAGCCATTTTCAAAATTGTGTTTGATGTAGGCCTATACACTTTTTCCGTGATTTCGAACCTCTTCGATAGCAATAAGCCTTACGCCTTAAGCCCGCATAATCAAAAATGTGCGAACAAAACGCATCATATTTGTGAAGTACTCAGAATTTGGGTCAAAAATATTTCAACAAAATTTGCTTGAAAATTACCGATAAACCTCTATAACAGCCATTACAGCATGTATCACTTTCAAAAAATTTTCGGGGGAGCGTGCCCCGGAACCCCCCTAGAGCCTTTCTTGTTTCTCAATCAGCTTCACCTATTCTGCCGAAAAAAAGCACGCTTGAAAGAAATGTAAAAGTTATAGCCTCTCGTCCTTTAAAATTTCTCGCTACGCCGCTGCTCCTAGGATAAGCTAGCTAATTGTCATTTGATATTTTGTTGTTTCGTTGTTTCGCTGTTATTGTTATTATTCTCCAATTTTCCAAATTAAAAAAAATGGAAAAAAATTAGCTGTGACATCATAATGAAGCTCTAAGAGCTTTGTACACGACGTTTGCCAAAAAATTTAACAGTTTTTGGGTTTTGTTGACCTTTGTCACAAAGTTGCAAAAGTTAGTACTGTACGTTGGGTTGATGGTATCATTGAAGAAAAAAAAGGAATGACAAGTGACGCCATAAGCCATCCTTGAAGCGCTATATATAGGGTGCACTGTAGTAACAACTTTTTGAAGAGAGGGCTGAAGGGGGGCTCAAGTTTTCTATGGGGGTCTTAAAAAAATATAGGGGGAGGCTTCAGCTTTCCTCAGTCACCATCCTCCAACGCCCTTGACAAGATGTGATTGGGTTATTTCTAATTCCAAAGTTTGTACGGTGTAAACATCTTTGTCGTGCTGCTTGCATTTATAAATTTATGCGAAAAAAATTTCCGTTTTCAAAATACTGTAGTTGCGCAAATGTTTTCAGTATTTGCTCAGTTTTTAGAAGAGGCTGCAGACTCGGAAACCGAGCCACTTTCTTGGGAATGGACATTGGACAATGGTTTTTCGCAGCCTCTTACTTGTAGTACCCACAACTTTTGCACTTTAATTTTGCAATGTAAATGCGTCAGTTTTTGTTGTTCTCGTTGACGCGTAAAACATAAAAAATATGACCATGATGATACTTTTCAAACATATCTGAGTTGATTGTTGCCCTGCTTTAAAAAAACTCGCTGCTGTAGGATAGCAATTATGATTAATGAGAAAAAAATTATTTGTATTAACAGCGAAAGATTCATTTTTAGTAACTTTAAAATAATAAAAAAAACTGAATTTGTAGCGAATTTTTGTTGCATTTTGTTGGCTTCTTTTGAAAACTTAAGTCAGTTTTATGTTATATTTACAGACAACAGCACACATTTCAACTGTGCGTGAGCTATTCATTTATACGCATATTGGATCAGCGATTTCCATGGTGTTTCTTGTTGCAACACTCACAATTTACTTGCGATTCAAGTAATTATGCGATTTGTGTAGGCCAGATACATGTGCTTTTAGTGGCAATTGTGTTTTTCATGTTCACATCTCATATGAAAAGTAGCTATTAACAATAAGATGAAGACAACGCTTGTTTTAAACAATTTTGTCGATTTTTTATGATTTTGGCATTGAAAAGAAAACCAAGAAAGTAAAAATTCTGACATGCATTGCTTTACCAAAATACAGTAAATTGTTTTAAAAAATTTGAGTCAATAAATCAAAGAATTGAAGCAAACATCTTGCTTGCACAATCTTACGCAAAACCTGTAAGAAAATTACATAGCGCGTGTTTGATTTTGATCACGAATTTTTTTACCGTTGCTTAACCAATTTTGCAATTTCCCAAAGTTTTCGTGCGCTACAGCAATTTTCGCTTGGTTACGTTGCTATAATATCTTTTTTAATTTTATTAATTTACCTTTAACAAGAAAATATTAAAGAAGATTAATTACTCAAATTATAAGACCTGCCATAATATCTCTTTTTATGGTCATAGACTTATTGCATCGCCTTACATATTTCAGCACTAAAAAGAACATTGAACATGCAAAGTTGCGATGCTGGTTGCAGTAGAATTGATTAGAATTGGATGTATTTCAAAAGTTTTTACTTTTAAAATAATGATTTATGAAAATATCCAAAATCTTTATCTGCCCTGCTGCACTAATTTGTATAATATATTTACCATAACTTTGCAACAAAACTTGAAAAATTGAAGTTTTAAACATTTGTTTCGTAATGGTTGTACATTGAAAAATTTTTGAATTAGGTCCCTAGCAGCCTTCTACGGTATAAAAAAATATATATAAAACTTGCGAAATTAAGAATTAAATCATTCTTACATGCAGAGCAAGATACATCAAAGGTTCCAGGGCTGCAAAAAATAAACGCTTCTTAATTAAAGAATTTTAAATTAACATGGTCTTAAATCTATGGCAAAAAATTACGTTAACACTGAGATCTGAAACAATGTCAAAATGATATTTTCGTGTGCGCTATTTTTAATTCATGTAATTAATGATCAGAAATTTTAAAATGTCACTGTCAACATTGTTTGGAAAAGTTTTTACACTCTAAGTGGAAAAAATTCTATAGTGACATCGCCAATTTAATTCGGTATAATTATAATTGTTTGGCTTGCTAACTTCATTTAAACATTACATTTTAACCATGTCTGCTTTAGTTGCAGTTACAATTTTTTTGATTGATAAACTTAAACTATTAACGACTTTTATTTTAATTTTGAGTTTTTTTATTTCAGAGAAATTCGAAAAAAACCCAACTCAAAAATGCAAATCAACATATGTGTTTGCTTATTGGGTGTTTATTTCTTCTTTTCCATTGGCATTTCTTTGTCCGCTCACGATGTAACTTGCCACGTATTGACTTTTTTGATTCATTATTTCATTCTGGCCACTTTTGCGTGGATAAGCGCAAACTCTTACAAAATGTTGAGAATTTTTGCCGCGGTAAGTGTGTTTACAGGAGAAGATTCTACGTAAGTTAAAACGATATGGAACTGTGATAGGTCACTTGCGACTAAGGTACAAGTTCAATGCCCGGCCAAGGCACAACAAAGAACTTGTAAAGGTATCCATAACCTCCACTGCTATTGACTGAACATTGCTCTTCGTAAATGCTTTGGCGTGGGTGCTAAAAATTCCAGAGATTATCGAAGCAAAACAGTGACCCGGACGAAGTGAGCCCTCGGACGAGATGACTAACCTTTAGCACGCTGCAGAGTCGAGTCAGTCTATCTTACTAGCTAAGTAATCGATAGCATTGGTTGGGAAAAAACTTACGTACGTTCTTGTTTGGTTGTGTAACATGCAGGCCTAACAATGGAAAATACACACAAAGTTATCGCTTTCAAAATACAGTACTTATTACACCTACAATTTGAGTCAAGCGCTTAGTATCTATAGCTTATACCTCTTTCTCATAGCCGCATGTATAACTTGATAATTATTTTCCAAACTTTTTTCTAGTTCCACTACGACTCCTTGGCTTACATGAGCGTGGTTTACATCGTTTCTTACGGAGCACCTCTGGTTATTACTTTGGTTAACCCACTAGTTTTTGTCACTAAAGAACGTAAGTTGTTTAATGTGCTTTTATCCATAAAAAATACCTGTAATAAGATGTAGCAATGCTTCCTAAAATAGTTGTTTATGAGCGCACAGCTATCTTAAAATTTCTCGGCATAGCTGTAAAACACAAACGTTTGAAATGCATAATGTTACAAAATTTAAAGAGTAAGCATTGCCTTTGATAGTCTTCATCAAAAATGGAAAATACCAGTTGCCATATCTTCATCAACATTACTAATAACAGCCTAATCAATTTGGTTTTTGTTTTAGACGAATGTCATGGCGACGAAGAAGAGGCTCTGGAACTTTGCTGGTTACAAGGAGACTCTCAGCTTTATTTCTTTCTTATCCCAGTAGCTATATCATTATTTTTCAACCTGATTGTCTTTGGAGTTTTGTTAAAGATTGCGATATTCCGAAGACAACAGGTAAACAACATTATCACTGATTTGTATCACATCGGACGGCCAGTTTACGTAATTGAAGGCAACGCTATCGGCGCGGCAAGTCTTTGGTTCGATTACCGGGTCGGTCAAATCGGATGCAATGTCGCTAAAAGCTCGTCACTGTTGCAGCGTTTCTTCGGAGCTGCGTTTTGCAGGCGCTAAGCCGCTAAAATGGGTCCCGCCGCTCGTTACACGATTCGGCGTAATATCGCGAGTATAATGAAAACTTGATTTTGAAATTTTGTTTCTAGGTTCAGTCGTCAAAAAAGAAACGCTTAAGAGACAAAGTAGTGAGTGCTATTCTCATGGCACTCCTGATGGGACTAACTTGGATCTTCGGATACATTCTTCTATTGCACAATGGTCATCACTTCCAATCGGTTTTCCAATGGTTGTTTACGATTGTTAATACTTCAATGGTAAGATATTGCGAGATGTGCAAAGCTTTGTATTTATCGATCATAATATTTTGCGAAATCATCAAACAACATCGTTATTAAAAGTGAAAGCAAAAACTTTCGTATTGGTATCGAATTTTGCATATCGACTAACGCATCGATTTCGAATTTCAATTTTTGTCAATTATTTATTTGTTTCTGCTGTTTTTTGCAACAACTTTTTCAAAGCGACCAATACGCTGTACTTTTGTATGATTTTAAAATAAAAATGTGGAATTCCGCAGCCTACGTCTGTCATAAAAAGAAAATCAAATCTTTATCATGCTGGATGCATGACGCTGAAGCGTGTATTGAGTGCCGGGGCCCATTCTCCGCCGCTTAGCGAATGGACAAAAGTCAACACATCACCGAAGAAATGGTGCAGCGATGGCGAGTCTTTGGCGACACTGTGTCCGATTTGACCGGCCCGGGAATCGAACCCCAGACCTCACAAACTGATAGCCATGGGCTTAATAACTGAGCTAACTTGCCAGTCACATCTACCATGACGTTATTGTATTTTTAGGGTGTGGTTATATTCTACATATGTTGTGTGCGAAGAAAAGATGTTAGGAAAAAATGGTGGAAACCAACTGAAGCTTCAAGAGTTCTCTCCGCTAAACAAGCCCCACTTGAGGATCGTAAGCGAGAACCTGCTCGAAAATCTTTCTCGTTATATCGCAGAAACACACTTGCCAAAACAAATGAAAGTGGAGAAAGCACTTCCACTCTAACACGATCAGAAAAAACACAAAACACCAGCATATAAAAGGTGTGTTAGCAAATCTTCTACTATCTTTATTCACTGATTTCAGCATTTTTATAGTTTTGGACAGGTTTTGCTTAGCCTAATGCTTGTGTTTCGTGCGGCTGTTTTTTTGTTTTGTATCAAACAACAACGCCTTTCTGTTGATTTTCAATAATTTAAAATGATCAACCTGTAGAAGATCATTGATGGCTTTTACCAAAGCAAAAATTTTTGCAGAGATACAAGACGGAAAATACCGGAATTTATGATGTAAGATGACGTTGGGATAGATAGATCATCGCGAACAAAGAGAATAAGCATTGTTTACCGAGCTTGGGTCATGTTTTTGAAGCTGGTCCAGTTTCAAACCGGAAGTCGCGCGAAAATGCTCAACAAGCTTTAATTTTCTAATTAATTTTTAAGTTTGTCAATATTTTGAAGTAACAATGCCTGTGTACGCGACAAAGTCATCGGGAAAATTCACCGCAGAAATTTTTTTAAACTTGCTGTTTAACTCTGTTTATAAATTGGTGCTTTGTTTCAACATTAGCCGAGATTTTTTTCGAGAATGCATTTGGTCGAAAACAAAATGAAATTTTTCTTCAAATTTATCTGTCTATATTTACAATATGATCATGGCGGTATGTATGAAATTAAATCTACATTTCAGAAGTACTTAGGTGAGAGCATGTGTCTTTCGATGTTGCTTGATATTTCTAACTTTTAAGAAAGTTAAAAATGCGTGTTCACGCGTGGTGCGTGAAGTTGTGTCGAAAAATGACGCTAGCTTATCGCTGCAAGTTGATCGGTATTATCCACCACTCTGATACAATCGCATGTATGATGAAATAATTGGATCTACTGTATTACTGCAATACTGCTTTTTTATTGTATTAAATTTACCGCAGTTAACATATAAAAAACAAGGCTACGAATCACCCATTTTTCGCTACGATTCACCAATTGTTGTGTTCTAAACCTCCCATTTTTTGCAGAAGATTAAAGCACAGTGAATTTAACAGGAAGTCTCAGTACAAGACGGCACGTTGCTGTTAATAAGCGCTAAACGAACAATCAAAAATTAACACCAAACAACTGAAACTTGATCTATAATATTTACTTCAAGGAAAAAAGATTTAGCCAGTTGCAGAAAATAAACCTAATCATTTCGCGGCACCAGTATGTTAAACCCCTAGACAATAATTGCTTTCTCTTCAAACCAAACTTGGGAGTGTATTTTGTATTGTTTTGTGGATGGTTTGCTTTTGCGTAATCTCACTTTGCTCAACGATTTTGAATTTAGCATTTGCTAGTTTTGTTTTTGTTGACAATTTTTGAAGATAAAGCGTTGTGATTTTAAGGTTTGTGGTAGGGATGTGCCTCAAGGAAAATTACTCGGGCTCGCCGAATAACGAGTATTCACGACACTACTAGGGGAGTCCAAGTATCTATGACGTCATGCGCGATGGGAAATAAGCTTTTGCTTTTTTGGTTTCCCGGCATTTGGCTGCTTCAGAATCGTTGGATTAATCAGTAACAATACTGAGCTTCATTCGAATGGCAACATCTGGGCAATACAACGCAATAATGACACCCCATAGGTATCTTATTAAGCAAAAAAGACACAAGTGTTCATGAACTAACAATCGTGTTTTGCGCTGTACGGTAGATTGAAACACAACTCACAATGTCGAAATAGGAAATGTAAGAAAGTCAATCAAACTGCTCAACAATCACTGCGTCGTAAAACAAAAACAAGGTTGTGATGTCAAATCATGTCATAAACCAGGGACACACTCATAAAATTTCAAAGGGGGGGGTTCTAAAAAAAACTCGATCTCGCACTCAGGAGCGAATCCAGAAAATTTTGGTGGGGGGAGTGATGAAATTTTGAATCAGGTTGAGTGTTAACTATTACACAAAAACGCTCTTGGGGGTCCGGGATATGCTTCCCGGAAATTTTTTAAAAATTTGCATATTGTAGTGGCCATTTTAGCACTTTTTGAACAATTTTTAGACAAATTTTGTTTAAATTTTCTGCCACTAAATCTGAGTGTTTCACTAAATATGCATTTTGCTCGTACATTTTCGATTGTGCGTACTTAGGATGTAAGGCTTATTCTTATCGAAAAGATTCGAAATTATGGAAAAACTGTATTCATCAAAAAAATGTTTGAAAATCGCTGGTGGAGAGGATGCATCCCCCACATCCCCTCTGAATCCGCCCCTCCCCGCACGGATAACAATGTCTCTAACCACTACATCAACAGCTGATTTGGCTTCAGCATGATACGCGGCAAATTTTGTCACAGTTGTGTTGAAATAACAGCACGTACTGAATTTGCACAGTTTGGATACTTCACTTTAAAAACAAAAGTTCGGTTTGAAAGGGGGAGTTTCGACCCCCCAAACCCCCCTTGGGTGCGCCAATGTCATAAACGTCTAATAGGATCTTGATTTCATTGCACCACATTTGCAAAAAAGTTGAAAACTTGTTTGTTTAACCCTCAACAGCGCCGTATTTTGGTGAGTGGAGGCCCCTGGGCACAAGATTATATGGAGGCCCCTACTCCTTCCACTAAACAACCTCAAGAAAAAAGATAGAAAATATTATACTAAAGTTGTACTACCATTCACGATAACAAGTGTTAATTCAGTTGGTATTGGGGAAAAATTTTTAAATCACAGATTTACTGCATGCTTAATATACAAACAATAGAAAATCGGGGTATTAAATTAGCACAAGCGAGCAACTGGAAAAATAGACTGCAGTTTACAACAAAAAAACCAAGCTTTTCAGGTATACAAACAGCGACCGAAATCGTTGACGTTTTGACAGCCTAACCAACTGCTTTGAACAGGATTAAAGAGTAAAATTTTGCAAAAATAGAAAGCCAAGTCATGCGCCAAAATCGTCCCGCATTGGCTATTAGATCCGAATAAAGAGAAGAGACCTAACATCTCCTGGAAAAATTAGGTTACATACAAATAACATTTGTATGCTTTTACATTGTAGCAACTCAACATGTATAATTGACAACATTGAATTTTGGCAATAAAGGTAATAAAATGACGTTGTGAACAAAGTGATCCCCTCTATATGTAGGCTAAGTGGGTACAGTAACAGTGTGCAATGCCCCCCGCCTATAGATAGTAAAGATACTACGCGGCCCCGCCGAACAAAGGATCAAAAAACTCCTGAACGAACTCATCTTAATTTGGCAAGAGCAAAATTGTTGATTACTTCATCAAAGTTTATGGTTTGCGAAATGTCATGTTCGGCACTCATCAAAGTTAAATCGTTGAGGCGCCTCTGGGTCATACTTTTTAGAAGCCTGTTCTTGATAAGAGACGGGTCTAAATCATTTTTGTATGTAGTGACCAATTTTGCCGCAGCCTCTTCAATGCAATCTGCATTTAGACTTTAGAGAAGATCTTTCTCCAGAGCAATTACTGATCGTGAGCACCAGATAAATCCGAAGAGCTATCTCCACATTTGAAAACGCGTCTTGAACGCCTTTGTCAATGATCAGCTTATTAAAAAATGCTCTCTAGAAAAGTGATCACTCTGATCATCTTAAAATAACTTCAAAAATTCGTTAAATTGGATAAGTTCAATACCAAGAGACGGATCTAAATCATTTTTGTATACTGACCAATTTTGCCGCAGCCTCTTCAATGCAATCTGCATTTGGACTTTAGAGAATTCAGATCATGCAAAAACCAAAAGGAGAACATACTCGTGAGTACACAGCCTGCCGTTGTTGAAGAGAAAGCACAAATTTATCGATGACGGGAAAAAATTTTCCGCACCAAACTTCTGCGAAGGGGACAGCTCTGCCTCTTGCCCTTGCTCATAACCTTAAGAGCGTATTCGTAAATTTCTTGGACGATTGTGTGTTTGTTTGTAAGAAGCTGTGCCTGATATCTCTGCTCCTTTAGCTTCGTACTCATCAAAATAATTGCCTTTTTCTTTGACAAAATTTTCCTTGAGGCACATCTTCAAAGATGTCAAAACAGCGACAGCCGTATTCATGTCAAGTTTTGGATTTTGGAGTGTTCGGCTGGTGGCATTTACCCTGTCAAGAATATTATTCCAGAATACTGCGTAAGAAGGCTACCTATCTCCAATAAGCACATTTGATCATAGGGGTCATTTGCTTTACAGCAAATTTTCGGAATCTCGTTTTCATCATTTCCAATTTTCAGCAAAGAATCCTTAAAAGAAGAATACCTTTGTTCAAGCGCTTTGCAGGCGTCGGCTCTGCATGACCATCGTGCGGTGTAAATTTTCCTAAAATAAGTAAAAATACGTAAATTTTCTACATGCAGTCGAAAAACGCTACGGAAGCTGGACAACATTCTGTTGCAGCTTTTACAACCAAGTTGAAAAAATGTCCTGTGCAGGGAATCCACTCAGCACATTTGTTCTTCGCGGCCACTTTGGCTTGCAGACTATTGTATTTGCCGCTTATGGCGTAAGCGTAATTGTAAGATTGACCGCGGTAGTTTTTTAGATCGATGTCATTGGTCGTAAGAAATTTTGTCAACCCGTCAAACATCTCTTGTGACTTGTGACCTTGATTTGGCATGAATGTTACTGATCGCTCAACGGGTTTTGTTTCTTCCATGAAAGGAAAAATTAAAGTTAGCTGATCAACATGGCACCGGCCGTTAGCTCAGTTGCTAAGCGCACGCTCTCGGTGCGGGAGGTCTGGGGTACGATTCCCGGACCGGTCAAATCGGTACAGTGTCGCCAACGGCTCGCCACCGCTGCGACGTTTCTTCGGAGCTGTGTAGCCCAGGCGCTAAGCCGCGGAGATGGGCCCCGCCACTCGTTACACGCTTCGGCGTATTCCAGCGAGTATAATGAAGATTTGATTTGATTTTTGATCAACATGGCTCCCGTCTGTGGTAGAGTCGAGAGATATTGAATAGCATAATATTTAGATTTTTTATACGCAAAATAATTTCAATTATAACTTTTTGGCCCATTCCCCAAGTTCTTCAATTATGGTTGAAGAAAGGTGGTTAGTATGACCACTTCCACAACTTGCATGCTTTTGGAGATGTTGTTTAAGGAAATCATCATATTCAGATAGTAGCTCCAGTAATACCCAGGTAATTTCCATTTCTTACTGAACCAATGACCTAATTATCACCTCTAAGAGCTATAGACTTCTTTGACATAAGAAAGTCAGCACTTTTCTTTTTGACACACACTTTGTCAATACTGCTCGATTTGTCTGGCTTGTTGTGTTAGCCCATGATCTACTTGCCCAATCTCCAGTGATCGTCTTGCCAATGATAACAGACTGGTGATGTTCTTCTGATTTTTCATGGTTCGCTAGTCTAGTACCAGCATGCTTCCAATCGGAGAATCCGCCATGTGCAAGCAGGGATCTCGAAGTCGTCATGAGTTTACAGACGTAGCAGTGGACACTTCCTTTGCTAAGAGAAAAACACAGCCACGAGCGATTGACGGGTTCCCCACTTTGCAAGTGTCGTTCAAACATGCCAAGCGTACACTTGTGAGACTTATTTTCACATTTTTGGAAAATGGACTTCTGCTCAATTAATTTTGCATTGCAGTTTTGTAAATTCTTCGAACCATTTTTAATCCTATACTCTACCATCGAATTTGTTAAATGATCAAGCCATTTACCAACGTCGTTTTCCGTGGCACACGTATCTGCTGGTGACAGTGTTTGAAATTCTCTGATGTCTGTATTCTGTATGTTCGTTTATTCTTTACTATCACGATGTCTTTCCGTAGTCATGGTTGATGTTCCAAGTAGTGGCAAACCTATTTGATTACTCTGTGAAGATTCAACGTTTTGGATATCAGTTTCTGATTCTGTGTCTTTACTACATTCCCTCACCAGCCCCATAGATTTTGGAGTGTCTACAGAAGATTTCATAAAATCTGTTATTCGGGCCATTTTGGCTAATTCTTTAGTTTGTTTTCCTTTTTTCTCTTTCGCAGCCTTTCGCTTCGCAGCTCCACAGGTGAAAGTGCGAGCACCTCTATGCCTATCAACGTATCCACTCATGATTTATCTCAGAAAATAAGCCAACTCTGTTACGCACTTTTCTCAAATAACACCTTTTGCGTTACAGTTGGTAAAAGCAGTTACTTTAGGTTTAGGCCTACTTGTTTTCGATTTAACTATCATTTATTTCAGGTTCATTTTTACTTATTCGATTTAACTATTTATACTTATTCGACTTAACCATCATTTATTTCAGGTTCATTTATGCACGTACAGCTAACTGACGTCGCGCTCCACGTACACTAGTGACACTAGCCGGCAAGCTGCGGATGCGCAACAAGACAGTACAGACCAGTGCTGGATTAATATTGTGGCAAACCTAACTCTTGCCTACAGGACACTCAGGCTCAGCTGAATAATTTTCTGAACCTACACTAGGCCTACTTGCCGCACTGCAAATATAATCGTCATTGCCTTGGCGATGAAATTGAACTCCTTGCATACCGCCACGAGATGCCTATCCCTACGCCATACGACCACGACTCTCATCACCGCCTGCATTCAACCGCTGATTCTGCCATGACTCAAGCCCACCGCACATTTCTTGTCAAAGGCCTGTATACTTGAGCTATGTTACGGCTTACGAGAAATCTTTTTATTGAGGCAAGCGAAGACAAAGTAGGATGATTGCGTCATAATAAAACATATCGAGCAGAATTTTCTCAAAATCGATTTTTATTCGTTTTTTTTTATACATATAATCGTATTTTTTTTTATTTTTGTGGAAACCCCTCTCTTGTGGAGGTACCTGGGCACGTGCTCAGGTTTTCCCCAATGTAAATGCGGCGCTGACCGTCAAGCAGCTACGGCTTGCAGGTTGCAGTGCCGGGATGAAAGGAGAAATTACCATATTTGAGTAGGTAACTTGAGTTTTAAGTAAAAAAAAATACATTAATTGTTTACAAAGCACTCGGTCAAGCATCAATTAATACTCGGCCGAGTCCAAGTGATGAAAATGCCTTAATACTAGTCCGAGTACACGGACTCGACTCGGCACATCCCTAGTTTGTGGTTGCAGTTGCCTCGACAAGTTTAATCGCTCTTGCGCTGCATTCCACGGCTCTACATTGTGCAGCGCATTTTTAAAGTGTGATATGTTACTGTGTGCTATATTTTCTACCTGCCAAATAAAACATGTTCTCTCTCTCTCTCCTGACGGAAAGTCAGATCAAAAGCGCTGAACAAAATAACAAAAAACGTAACGTAACAGTGAAAACAACAGTATTAAATACAGTAGATATAAATATGAAGTAGCAATGATAAATTTGAAACAATGCTCCCCGGTATCAATTTAAATTGGCAAGAAATGTTTACAGTTCGGCTAACACTACATGTAGAGTGACAAATAATTATAATACCACCCAAAACCACAGCGGAAAAACAAAAATATTTCGTGCAATTTCAATTTAAACCTCGGCAAGATTTGCATCAAACTATACCTTCGTATACGCAGTCAAAATGCCATTGTTGAGAACTCACTTGATATCCAAGTTTTGTCATATAAAAGTATGGCTTTCAGGTTGGCAATAGAAGCTGTATTTCGCAACAACTTTTCTATAAGTTAAATATTTCGAACGGGATCTACAGTATTCTCTTCAGCGCTGTGTGACTTTTCAGACTAGTTTAAACTTGAACACCGATGGTGGTGTTGCGAATGTTAAAAGGGATATTGCACAAATAAGCTTTTCAATAATCTGGTTACCCATTCCACACTTGGTTTTACTAAAAAGTTTTCTGGAACCCTAACGTCTATACCTCGCTTTTGCTTGTGCACCAGCCAAGAAATTCTAACAAAAGTGAAACTTTGGTACCGTTGTAAACAGTGGCGCACCCAGGGTTTGGCAAAGGGGGGAGGGGAGGCACAACTGGGGTCCAGAAGCGGAATTCCCCAGCCGCCGAAAGCTAAGGGGACTGGGGGCGTAGCTCCCAGCCGCCTACGAATTTTTGCTGTTTTCACAAAAATACACTCATTTTAGCACACTCTTTTTAACGAAAAGGGGCATGCAGTGATTGCAGTCGCTATAGACAAATAAGTCTTGTCTAAAATAAGTAAACAGAGACTGCAACTATTATTAGTTTGAGAAATCATAAACTGAAAGTTAGGTTTTAGAACATTATTAGGCTACAGGGCCAAAGCGGAGGGGTGGCAGGGCATGGCGATGTGTCCCCTCCGTGCGTGCGTCTATTGTTGTGGACCGTATTACTGTTGTGGGCTGGTAAGATTTTTTCCACAGCATTTAAGTTATTTAGTTTCAACCATTCCTGTAGTGAAATTTTTAAGTGCCATTCTTAAATTTAAAACAGTCAAAGTTATTTAATCTTTGGTGAATGTGTATTTGCTCAGCTAGCGAAATGACAGAAACAGCGTATCTAATAGTAATTAAGTCAATCTATACCACGAAAAGAAAAAGGAGTTCCACCGAGTACCAAGTGCCTTTCCCTGAGTCCCTGAAAACAGTAAAAACGAGCTTGTCGATTTGTTTTCCACACTGTCCGTTTGTATTGAGCCTATAAGGTTACCGGTAGATTAATTCACTTTTACTAAACCGCGACTCCAGAGAAAAAATCAGTGCACATAAGCCACTAAAATGCTTTTCTTTGTTTATGCAGCATAGGTGAGCCTATCATTTTGAATTGAGTGGCCAGTAGATACACGCACTGTATTTCAGGTAGCTTTTAACAGCCTTGATAGCCTAGTAAGACTCAAAAACTGTAATTCAGCTTCTTTGTTTGACGTCGAGCATTGAAACAATCGTGTGAAAAACAAGCCAGTAAGTTCACGTGTGCAGTTGGTAGGGATGTCCATTTCAGAATAATTACGTATTCTAAAATAATTCCAAATTTATTTTTTTCGAATCCAGAATTTCGAATTCTAAATTTGTAAAATGGCCGTTAGTACTATTTTGATAAGCTATCAATTCAGTACTCCACCACTCGACTACTGCAAAACAAAAAAAATCAACCATTTGTTTCATTTTTAATGAATTTATAATTTTTTTAATAATACAACGAAATTTTTTCTGTGGGTAATTTTCAAAAATACCCAAAATTATTTTGTTAAGTAAAAAATTACCCAAAAGTGAAAAAGTTGCAATTGGGAAAAAAGTGTGTATACCCCCAAAAAAACTGGGTAAAAATTATATTTGCCCACTAAATTTCATATTTACCTCAAAACTTTTTTACCCCAAAAAATTATCCAAGTTACGTTTTGGACATATCGATTTATGCCCAAAATAATTTGGGTGAAGCGTGTTTTACCCAAATACAAATTGGGTTAAGTGGAGTTTTACCAAAAGCTCTACCCAATTTTATTTGCAGTGTAGATATCTACTTGGAAAACGCTTGAAAACCTGTGCTTGACAGAAAACTAATTTTTTGCATACTGCGCTCTAATGGTAAGTTTACTAACAGGATGATTGCTAAGTTGGCTTTTCTGCGTTTTACCCGTTCCACTTTATCGACTTTAAAATGTGTTGTTAATGCTTCAAAAATCCCAACTGATAACAAATTTTTGTGCTTAAATAAAAATATCAAATATCAAAATGATTTTGAACAATTGCTAGACTCCGATGGTAACCTGAAGTCGTATGATACTTTATCAGTAGATTTTGGACTAACCCCTAATAACTACATCTTTATAAAACACGTCAAAATGACTTCTGCTATTCCGTTGGCCTGGCAAGATGAAACACAATCAAACCAACATCTTCTCTTGTTTTAAAAAAAAAATTATACAACTGATAGCGTTACTGGGAAAGTCCAATAAAACAGTCTAGACCAGTGGTTCCCAAACTTCTCAGAGTTGGGACCCACTATTTATTACCACAGCTTACGGCGACCCACTTAACTTTATTCAATCAACAAAACATTGACGAAGGAAACTAATTAATTTAATCTTTCAAATGAAGTAACGTTCGCGAGAAGGATGATCTTGCTCTTTTCCGTAATGGGATTGACATCAATTTCAATTTGTAGTTTTTGACGTATCGAATTTATAAGTTACGGTTTATTTCAAGATCTCTATAACATTTTACGACCCACCAAGATTCTTTTTGCGACCCACAGGTGGGTCGCGACCCATAGTTTGGCAAACGCTGCTCTCGTCGATGAGATAACTGAGCGCTTTCGTTTGGTTATGCAAGTGAATGTGGCGATTCTTATTATAAGACCGTAATCACAGTACCTCTAACGAGTTGGGTAAGCGTTGAATCAAATCAAACCTTATTTTTCTGTTGGGTTGTTTCTTTTTTTTTGTTTTTGTTTTTTATTTGCGCCAAGTTTTGCTGAGATAAATTTTTGTTGTTTGTTCTTATTTTTTTATCACTTTATTGCGTAATGTTGATACGGGTGTGGTCTTTGTCACTTACACAAAAAAATACATAAAAAAAATGATAAAAGCGCAGTATGTTTGAAATAAAGCATTTTTCAACGGATGTCATCATTTTTCAACGGAGGTCATCATTTTTTAACGGATGTCAACAGTATGTTTTGAAATAAAGCATTTTTCAATTTCATCCACGAAGTTAAGATTTTTGGTTAACTTGCCCATCTATGCGTAAATGCAAAATTGCGATACGTGAATTCCTTTTTTTCAACAAACATTTCAAATACCGGTATCCGAACTTTCAATCAAATTAGTTCAAAGGTCCAAATAAGTTTTTTCGGTCCAAACAAGTTCAAAAAGGTAAAAATTTGCGAAATTAGGACCTGAAATAGTCCGATCTGGCAACCATGGCATTGTGTCTAGTTTCTATAATCCATTAGTCCGTGGTGTGACAGTATGTTTGAGTATGACGACACAGTAAGTGCAAGTTTAATTAAACAGTAAAACAATCGAAGCAGCACAGTGTGCGTGTGTGACTGTGTACATACACGCGCTGCATTTTTTGTATCATTGGTGGGACATCTTAGCATATGCTATTTAAGGACTCGAATCTGTACCTCAAAATATCGTGTTAGCGCGTGAGGACGAATTAACTAACCAATGTACAAGGTTTATCGGGCCGCCTTGAAAGCTTTAGAGGGCCACAAGTGGCCCGGGCGCGCATTGGACGCCCCTGGCATAGGGTAACGTACGCATGACTCGTATAGGGCGAGTACGATGGCATCCTGCGCCATGGCCTATGTCCAATGTCCATCGACATGTCGTACTTAATTGTTACCAATCTTTGCAAATTTGTTGGACTTTGGTGAGCACTGTCAGCGCAAAATTTGTAAAATATATTCTTTTATCATGTTCAGACTCCCTGATGATCGCGTGAGCATGAAACCGACCGATGGAGTTTGTAAATAAATACTACCAAACTAATTGAATTACCTTTTGCTCTAGTCCAGTGGTTCCCAAACTTCTCAGAGTTGGGACCCACTATTTATTACCACAGCTTACGGCGACCCACTTAACTTTATTCAATCAACAAAACATTGACGAAGGAAACTAATTAATTTAATCTTTCAAATTAAGTAACGTTCGCGAGAAGGATGATCTTGCTCTTTTGCGTAATGGGATTGACATCAATTTCAATTTGTAGTTTTTGACGTATCGAATTTATAAGTTACGGTTTATTTCAAGATCTCTATAACATTTTACGACCCACCAAGATTCTTTTTGCGACCCACAGGTGGGTCGCGACCCATAGTTTGGGAAACGCTGGTCTAGACTTTCTTAAGAAACAGAAATAAAGTTTTGCCAATTAAGCAACAACAGAAATAGTGTGAAATTTTGCAAATGTTACCCTCAAGTATTGATTGGTCTAAAGTTTACAACAACAATTGCTTCGCAACCAGGGAAACCAAATTGCGATCCTTCCAAATTAGATTAAGTTTGAAATCCATCGTAACAAACGTATACAACTGCATGGTTTAGAAATCGTTGATAGTAATTGTTGTGTATTTTGTTTGAAAGAACCGGAGACTATCATGCACTTGATTTGTAATTGCAAATTTGTTCAAATGTTTTGGTGTGACGTGTCTGACTGGCTTTCTGTGAAATTTTTCTACGACTTCAATTTTGAAAACAAACATAAATTATTTGGATTTCGATAAAATAATGATCCCTTTCAGTTTATAAATGCATTACTATTGGACGCTAGATTTTTAATATATCGGTGTAAATATTTCAAATGTAAACCCAATATGGTTCAATATTTCAATCTTGTAAACTCTATTCGACCATCTGAATATTTTATAGCCAAGAAGAAACATGAATTAGAAGTACATTTTCGAAAATGATCATATTTGCGCTGATGCATCGTGAATAGACAATTTTGATTAAATTTTTGCTATCAATATTTGCTTTTTGTTATTTCATCTTATCGCAAATAAATAAAATTAAAAAAAAAATATCTTAAATACCGGTATACCTGTACCTTAAAAATGTTGAACCCAGTGGTGTTCTTGGCACCAAGTGCTTTGTGGTTTGTAAAAACAAAAATTATTCGTATCCTTTTGTAAGTATAAAGAAGTTGGTATTTCGCGATTTGATAAAATATTCAAACTAAACTATTGCATCAAATTTTTTTTTATATTCAGGAAAAGATGGATAAAAATGTTGCTTTGTTTATTTTTTTTTTTTTTTTGTGGAACTGTATCATAACTTCGCAGTTCTAAAAGTTTTATAAAAATTGAAACTGATTTTGAAACAAATGGAAAATAGCGTAATCATTATCCGTAATATCACACAGCGGATTATGGTCAAATCGTCACTATTTGTCAAATTAAGCGTTACAAAATTATAGTTTGAAGTTTCCTGTGGTTATTACGTACACGTTACGTTAGGCCTAGGCTATAACAAAAATAAGTAATCAAAAAAAGCTTTTAACTTTTTTAAAACGTGCTGTGATTGTACAAACCTGTTAAAATTGGTAAAAGACAAGCATTTTCATTTAATGGTTGTAGACAGGGGTGGGCAAACTGCGGCCCGCGAGACCATTTTATGCAATCTGCAAAAGAAATATCAACTCCTACCGCAAATCAAGCCGAAGACCTTTTCTTTTAGCTCCGCGCAAAATGTCAAGAAAAAATAGGACATCTGCGGACGTGTACACCTGTTTTGTTCTTCCAATCAGTGCGGCCCTCGGCTTGAAATTTTTTTCAAATCTGGCTCTTCGTGTGACAAGTTTTGCCCACCCCTGGCTGAACACGTGATAGGCTTGCGCTTGTAATATACAAATATCAAAAGTTGCAGATATAATGCAGGTTACATTGAGGAAACAAAAACTGATTTTTCCTTAAAAACTAAAGAATATAGAATTGATTACGGGGATTTCTTTGCCACGATTAAGTGGCAAAGTTTTGGGTTTTATAAACATCAATTTCGCTTTCGCAATTTTCACAAATGGAATACATGAATCAAAGCCAGCGTAATCAATCAAAGGTTTTTGGTAGTGCCGACAGCAAAGTTTTTAAAGCATGTTTGGTTTTGAAACCTCGTTTTTGACTTCAGATGACATTTGGTCAAAATGTTGGAGATAATAATTGACTTAACAAACTTTCATTCTTTTTTGAATATTTTTAAAATTTTATCGCAAATTGCGTAAAGTATTTAGGCCTTAAGTATGTATCGAAAATGGAAGTGTAATTTAATGGCAGACTTGCGAGGTAACGAGTAGGCCTAACCTGTATTGCAGAGAATGCGGTTCGTGAAATAATCAAGCAAATTCAACAGGCTTGATTATTTTATTTTGCAAAATTGTAATTAGCCTAGCACTTGTTTTATGAATACATGACGGTAAACAAGAGCAACAAAATATGAATATATTTTTTGATCTACTGGTGATATTTCTTCTAATGAATGTTGCAGCAGGAGGCCGAGGTAAGCTACATTTTTATTCGTATTTAATGAGATGGACGTTGAGGGATGCACTTTTTACAATGCACAAACACTTATTTATTGAGTTGTTCACTTTATGAATTCAGTACTTACAATCATTTTTGTTTATAGGAGTGTAAACAAAAAAAAAAAAAACGTGAAGCAGAGCTTTCTTTTGTAATGGTATGCAGCTTAGAAAAAAGAACCAAGCTGGGTAACCTTAAAAAAGAACAAATGCAGCTTGGCTTCACTTCCGTTGTTCGCGTGAACTTACCTTAAAAGTTCTCCAGTGTTGCCTTGAAGACCACGCATTCAGTTGAGTAGCACCCGAAGAAATAGTAAACGCTACGACACACATTCGTAAAATCGTGTTTTTTCAATTTCCTAGTGATACGTAAGTCGCGGAAATAGACCAGGAGTCCGCAAATAATGGGACGCAACACCTTCGACTTGGGTCGCAAAAGTTTTTGACGTAGGTCTACATAATCATTTTAACGTGATGACATTTTTTGCTTCATTTTTTTTTTTAGTCATTTTTTGAACTTTTTGGTTTTAAAAATTTTGAAACTTTTGGGTTATGTCATAACATAAGTTTTAAAAATTGATTCTCACGTAACAAGTGTCAATTGTTAGGAATGATAATCGGGAGCTTCGTGTAAAATTTTGATGTCTTTATTGCTAGTCAGTATTAGTCACTGTTAGTGAGTCTCGATTCACTTTGAACTGTTTTATTGGCATCTATGGGAGGATATAAGCGCATTGCGGCTTTCAGGTTAAATAGCCTGATGAAGCAGGAAGCAGGAACAAATTAGCCTAATAGCTAGGCTGTCACGCAGTCCAATTTTGCGACAGTGCTAACTTTATCCTGTTTGTAAAAATTGACGCGTTTGACAGTAACCTTAAAAGTGGTAATCAAAATAAATAATGTTCAACAAAAATGACTCTTCCAAATATTTTGGGTCGCGTAGATTTAGGGAAATTTTATTGGGGTCGCTTAAAAAGTATTTGCGGATCCCTGAGATAGACAATGCATTGTCGTATGACGCATTGCAACACATAACGAATACTTAAAAAAAAATAAACTAAACATTAGATTACCCTTCAACTGTTAAACCAGTGCATTAGACACAGTGGTGTTTGCGAGAATTGCTCTTGTGCGTTTCCCTAGACCTTCTGCGACACACGTTAGCCATTATTGCTTAGTTCCTACTAGAAAAATGTATTTTAATGGGAAGAACTCTTTCGCGTGCCCACTTCTCTTTAAAAACTTCTGCTTACGCCCCTGATTAGAGAGGATATTGTGCATAAAAGAAATAACAATCAGGTACGCTTGATTTAGAGCCATGTCCACAAGAAGTTGAGATAATACGTTCTCCTGTGTTTTCTCGTCAAGTTCATTACAACAACACGAACCAAATTTGCCATTGGCAAGCAGATTTTCCTCAAGCCACAACATTGAAAATAGTTATAAATATCAAAAGATTCAATCTTGGAGGATATAATTCACTGATCGTGACGGTGAGTGAAGTAATCATAGTAATTATAGTTGAAATCTTTTACTTACACTGCATGAAAATCCACAGGAAATTGTCTACATAACATGCTTAAAATTCAATGCTACCAGTTTTGCAATCTTTTTTGCGAAATCCCTGTAGCTCTTATATTGCTCGCGCGATCTATGTCGCATCTTAAATTTTTAGCTTAATCTTCACTCGATTTGATTCCCGGATATAGGATGAAATACTGTAGAACGTAGCAAATTATGTTGGAAATACTAAAATATATCATAAAGATTTTGGAAATTTTATCGCAATCTTATCAAATACGGAGTTAAAAGCAATCTAAAATGTGGCTCACACCTTGCAATCTGTTTTTTTTTTTTTTTTGTATAAGCTGCAAGCTCTACTTGCAAGACTTTTGCTGAACTGGGGCTCCTCGGCGGGTAGACTCCATGATTTCACTGCAACTTTACCTTCCATTTTGCGAGAGAACTACGGATGTTATGTAGCGGGCTTGAATAAGAACTGCGGGCCATTTGTCTTCCAAGATGAGGGAATACTGATAAGTGCCTTACCTAACGGCACAGTGAACGTGAAGATTTGCTATTAATTTTACACAGTTCCTTTAACGCTAAGAGTCAACTAAGGAAGCTGTGAGTACCAATTTAAAAGTTATTGGTTTGACCTGACTCGTAATTAAACTAGAGTTTACCGCTTTAAATACCCTGGGCAATAAAAATGTGGAAAGGCCAGAGCGCTAATTAATCAAACATCCGATGGAAAAACGCTTTCGACATGCTTAGGTTTAAAAGTGTGTCAATTAATAGATTTCCGAAAACAGCAAACCAAGCATTTATTCTGGCTTGAAAACTGGAAGAAATATCACCTACAATTCAACTGGAAACACCGTTAATATTTCATTAAGTGTTAACGCACCTAAAAGTGCTGAACCATTTGTTGTATTTGAAATCATTACAAGTAAGTACGCGCAACATTCTTATCGGTGAAATTCTTGATGAGCAAAATTAGGTTAACTCAACACTAAACGTTCCGCAGAAACTGTAAGCAGTGATCATTGATGATTAAAATTTGTGATAAAATAGAGCTTGTTTATTTTGTGTTTCACTCGCAGCCAAAATTTCTTGTGAAAATCTTGATTTTATTCCAGTTTGTGTTACCAGCACTAATTAGATAATTTTTTTAAATAAAGGAAGCAAAACAGCAGAAAACTGTTCCATCGATGGCGATCTTTTATTCATGATCATGTTTTGGGACAAATCATGTTGCATAGAAAATACTTAATTCCTGCAATCAAAGATACGCTATGCTACACACATAATTTTTGAGGTGTATTTGTGCGGTAATTAAACCCCTTTTTTTATCGAAAGAAAACGTACGCGATTTAGTGCAAGCTCAAAAAAGACACTAGAGGCATGTTTCGTTTGCCCTCATTTTAGTTGGAAGATAATTCATTGGAAGTGTATTTGTTTCAAGTTTTTGATGACATCGAAATTTATTTGTATGTTTTACATTCCTTGCGAGAATTGTAGCCCAGTGCAAATCCCAGCTTTGAAACTTAATTCACATCTTTAGCTCCTATATTTGCAGATACGAGTAATGGAAATTTATCAACAGCAAAAGTCGTTACAGTAAAAACTCCAGCCACTCTATTTGCAACTCTGCGGTCTGAAACAACAGTGGCATCTCAAGAAACCAGCTTCAGCATCCCTGCAACCACATTAAGAACGTCTCCTACTCTGAAGCCTAAATCACTTCTGAAAACCAATGCAGCAGTACAATCTATTACTGAAATGTCAGGCAATGCAATACCAGTTCAAAAACCCACTTTTAATGTTACAACTATCCCAACGAAAGCATCCATTTCAACTTCTACGATTGGTAATGTAACTACACTTCAAAAAAACATTTCCAGTGTCAAAACAATCTTAACAAATGCATCAACTATAGCACCATTTCAAGCAACCATTATTAATGCTTATATAGAAACAACACCATCACCACCAGAAACAAACAAATACGAAAGTACTTCACCCACTCCCAGTACTTTCGTGGTCACTTCACCCGCATTATTTACAACTGCAACATCTGAAGTCACAGCAACACGTCACAAAAACACGTTGGTCTCATCTCCAACAAGTTCAATTACCATGGAATCTGAGGCCCCAAAACAACTGCAAGAAACAACTGCAACATTATCCACAGCATCCGTTTCAACTTCTACGATTGGTAATGTAACTACGGTTCAAAAAAACATTTCCAGTGTCAAAACAATCTTAGCAAATGCATCAACTATAGCACCATTTCAAGCAACCATTATTAATGCTTATATAGAAACAACACCATCACCACCAGAAACAAAAAACCACGAAAGTACTTCACCCACTCCCAGTACTTTCGTAATCACTTCACCCGCATTATTTACAACTGCAACATCTGAAGTCACAGCAACACGTCACAAAAACACGTTGGTCTCATCTCCAACAAGTTCAACTACCATGGAATCTGAGGCCCCAAAACAACTGCAAGAAACAACTGCAACATTATCCACAGCATCCGTTTCAACTTCTACGATTGGTAATGTAACTACGCTTCAAAAAAACATTTCCAGTGTCAAAACAATCTTAGCAAATGCATCAACTATAGCACCATTTCAAGCAACCATTATTAATGCTTATATAGAAACAACACCATCACCACCAGAAACAAAAAACCACGAAAGTACTTCACCCACTCCCAGTACTTTCGTGGTCACTTCACCCGCATTATTTACAACTGCAACATCTGAAGTCACAGCAACACGTCACAAAAACACGTTGGTCTCATCTCCAACAAGTTCAACTACCATGGAATCTGAGGCCCCAAAACAACTGCAAGAAACAACTGCAACATTATCCACAGCATCCGTTTCAACTTCTACGATTGGTAATGTAACTACGCTTCAAAAAAACATTTCCAGTGTCAAAACAATCTTAGCAAATGCATCAACTATAGCACCATTTCAAGCAACCATTATTAATGCTTATATAGAAACAACACCATCACCACCAGAAACAAAAAACCACGAAAGTACTTCACCCACTCCCAGTACTTTCGTGGTCACTTCACCCGCATTATTTACAACTGCAACATCTGAAGTCACAGCAACACGTCACAAAAACACGTTGGTCTCATCTCCAACAAGTTCAACTACCATGGAATCTGAGGCCCCAAAACAACTGCAAGAAACAACTGCAACATTATCCACAGCATCCGTTTCAACTTCTACGATTGGTAATGTAACTACGCTTCAAAAAAACATTTCCAGTGTCAAAACAATCTTAGCAAATGCATCAACTATAGCACCATTTCAAGCAACCATTATTAATGCTTATATAGAAACAACACCATCACCACCAGAAACAAAAAACCACGAAAGTACTTCACCCACTCCCAGTACTTTCGTGGTCACTTCACCCGCATTATTTACAACTGCAACATCTGAAGTCACAGCAACACGTCACAAAAACACGTTGGTCTCATCTCCAACAAGTTCAACTACCATGGAATCTGAGGCCCCAAAACAACTGCAAGAAACAACTGCAACATTATCCACAGCATCCGTTTCAACTTCTACGATTGGTAATGTAACTACACTTCAAAAAAACATTTCCAGTGTCAAAACAATCTTAGCAAATGCATCAACTATAGCACCATTTCAAGCAACCATTATTAATGCTTATATAGAAACAACACCATCACCACCAGAAACAAAAAACCACGAAAGTACTTCACCCACTCCCAGTACTTTCGTGGTCACTTCACCCGTACTATTTACAACTGCAACATCTGAAGTCACAGCAACACGTCACAAAAACACGTTGGTCTCATCTCCAACAAGTTCAATTACCATGGAATCTGAGGCCCCAAAACAACTGCAAGAAACAACTGCAACATTATCCACAGCATCCGTTTCAACTTCTACGATTGGTAATGTAACTACACTTCAAAAAAACATTTCCAGTGTCAAAACAATCTTAGCAAATGCATCAACTATAGCACCATTTCAAGCAACCATTATTAATGCTTATATAGAAACAACACCATCACCACCAGAAACAAAAAACCACGAAAGTACTTCACCCACTCCCAGTACTTTCGTGGTCACTTCACCCGTACTATTTACAACTGCAACATCTGAAGTCACAGCAACACGTCACAAAAACACGTTGGTCTCATCTCCAACAAGTTCAACTACCATGGAATCTGAGGCCCCAAAACAACTGCAAGAAATAATTACAACATTATCTAAAGCGGTGAAGTCTGACACTATACAGCCATTGCAACGAACTGGTGCAGCAGGAATCGCTACTTCATCAGCAGAACCAGTTACACCTGTGGTGACTCGAACTGCACCGTCCCTTAAAGAAACCACTACAATATCGAAAGCCAACGAAATTGCTGACGCAACAAAAAAAATAAGCAGAGCAATACCAACGTCAACAACCCCATTTTTGGAAACTCAAAACTCAACTGAGCAATTCACTGTTGTCACGCTTCCATCAAAAAAAAGCAAGTAAAATGTGTATAGATTGTACAATTAGTATTCCTTTCAGAAAAATAATTATCCTGTTTTGCAGTGTTTTGCAGGGCTACCAATCCTGCCATGTTTAATGACGGTTTTTTGCATTTCCCCGAAACAAAATTGAACGAACATGTCATATCAACTAATAAATGCAACACGGGTAAATCTCAATAACGGTCAATGATTTAAATTCATCATATTGACCTTGATATTTGGTTTTAGGTAGACCTGTTGGTTTTGCAACATGCAGTATAGATAACAATTTTGTACCATCCTTTACTTCAATAAAAAGGGTTCCATGTGATCTTGATTTTTCTTCGCTGTCCGACGCAAAATTTGAAGATGCTTTGGGATATTTGGTTCTATCAACGACAGATCCGGCATCACTGAAAGTGGAAGATATCACCACCACTACTGACATTTTGGATAGATTTTCAAAAGAAGTAGAAGTAAACTCATCTATTCCTAATTTTAAGTTTACAACAAAATTTATTACGCTTGATGTTGAGTGCCATTAGAATTTGTATGTCTTAATTTATTAGTGATAGCATATAAGCAGCTTTTGTTGCAGTTATAAACGAGATTCTTAAGAAAAGATTAAGTTGTAATAGTAATGTAATGAAGGAGTGCACTGTTTTTTTTTTTTTTTTTTAGGAGATGTGTAGCCGTATGAATTTTATGTGTGCTATTTGCCTATGTTTTTACTAATCTCTGACTTTATTTCATGTTATTCATTTGTGTAATTTGAAGGTTCGTACTAAAGGTGAGCTGCAAGAGGTTGCGTACTTAGTAATCAATCTGGCTACCGCAGTAAACCTACAAAAAATGTCAACAAGGTGAGTAAACTTACCAGGTGTATTTAGTTTTAAAGTTTTGTAATCCAAAATGTAATTTCAAATAATAGAAAGTAGATTTTTTTAATCAATCAAACGTTTGCGTAGCTTTCATCCTGTATCATGAAGTGAAAACAATTGCTGTGTCCGCATAGACGGTTTCAGTGATTCCACAGTCCCACCGGCCTTCCGAATTTGTAACCAGATTATTCGATTTCATAATTAAAACAAGTGATTATGACATCAAAATTTAAAATTTAATTTTGATGTCATCAAAATTTAATTTTGATGTATCAAAATTAATTATGACATCAAAATTTAATTTTGATGTCGAAATCCCGTGGACCTCTGGAATTACTTACACTGGACGAGTCAGTCCTTTTTTTAAAACTATAACTAGGGGGGGCAATTGCTCTCCCTGTGAATTTTTTTGCCCCCAGTAACGTGTTTTGAAACTTACTGTAACAGCTTTTTCAATGGATTATATTATACTTTCAAACTTTCATGGCAATTACAAATAGTGAAGCGTTGATCTTGTGATGATAAGTAGCCTACTCGACAGAGCCGGCGCCAGAGCAGCTAACTCAGGGGCCCAAGCGTTAGTCAGAGGGGAGGGGCAAAGTTTGAAATTCAGCCCAAAAGCGCCTGTCTTCAATAAAGAAAGCTTGTTAATTGGGGGGCCAAGCATATCGATTAGGGGAGCCAAGCCTCTCCCTGTAGGGCACGATTCACTTCCAACAATATTCTTCTCGCCTTCTTATTAGCCTTTCTTTACTTTTCTTCATTCTTCTCAACATGTGATTTAAACATAATTGAATACCATAATTTTTTAGCCTATTGCTCTTTCCTGCAAAACAACAAAAATGAAAAAGACTTAATCAATGTTACCACTTCATAATTGTAGATTGCAGTGCTGCCAATATGACTTTACACTTAACAATAACGGAGTTAGCCAACATCTGAACGTTATCATACAAGTCATCACACACTGTAGTGACTAGGTCACTACCCCCCCTCCCCCCCCCCCCCCCCCCCCCTTGGCGCCGATCCTACTACTCGAATAACATCACATTGATCTTCTTAGGTTGAATACGTTGACTTTCTTAGGTTGCAACTCGTCTATGTCGTAACAATCTATTAATCTATTAATCAGATTGTCCCATAGGCCTACCACAAAGCCCTCAACAGTCACATTTCACTAGTTTACTGCAAAGTCTATAGCAGAAGAGAGTAATGGAGTGTAGCTAGATAGGGCATAAAAACAGTTTGCTACATTTCAAAAAAATGAGAGTCATGTAAGTAAAGTAAACATAAAGCACTAAAATTGTAGGTTTAGCGAGATTACGTAGGTTTGAAAAAGTATGCTATTTTCATATGCTTGAATCGCGTGCGGATGGTGCAAGACTAAGGTTAAGGTTTCGATTCAGCTGAAAATGGTTGTTGTTGTTAAATCTCCACACTGTTGTTTTAATGTTAAGCGTCAAGCAAGGAAGCTGTAAATATCATTTTTTAAAGTCTATTGGTATGACACACTCGACCAGGGATTGAACCCAGGTCTACCGAGTGCGACTAATTGTTGTTTCATGTAAATAGTTGTAATAATTAGTCAGACTAGAAATAATGACTATACTACCTGCAGTTTGTCACAACTGCTGTAGAAAAATTATTTTTTATGTTGCAATGCATAGCCGGCGCCAGAGCAGTCGACGTAGGGGTGCCTAGCGTTTATCAGGGGGGGGGGCCAAAGTTTGAAATCTAGCACAAAAGCTGCTGTCTTCAAAAGAAAACGCTTGTTAATTGGGGGAGCCAAACGCGTCGATTTAGGAGCCAGGCCCTCCCCCGCCCCCCCCCCCCCCCCTTGGCGTCGGCCCTGTTTTAATGGCATATGACTATATGCACAGAGGGAAGGTTGTGGCACCGCAGCCATCCCTGCGTCATCATTCTTTATCAATGGGTAGTTAGCCTTGAAAAGCGCTTTTTGGGTAAGCCATTTTTATTCTAGTAATTGATCCCCAAACTGCCAGACGAAAACTGTCTTAATCTCTTTCTCAAATAGCATTTTTCAAAGCCAATCCAAAAAGTGTTTTTCAAGACTGCCCATCGATATAAGGGTGATGACGCCGATACTATACCCAAATCTAAACTGTGTACTTTATTTTGTGGACTTCTTCTCATGTTACAGATTTAGCGTGGTTAGTACGGCGCTGATTCTAATTTCTGCTGCATTATTTAATTCCATTGAATTAGTCATATTTACATTTTATAAGCACAAGAATATTGTATTGAGAATTAAAAAGGTAATATTGCATTTTATGAATAGTACAGTTTTTATGAACATACAGTTCTACAAAAGATGTAAGCGTAGTTGACAAGCACAATTCTACTGTATTTTATATCGTTTCCGTCCAAATCGATTGTAGCCCAATGACGTTGGCAATACGCACCTAAGGGTTTTAAAGCCTTTTTAATCGCTTTAGCAAAAACTTGTTAATTGCTACTTTATCACTACGAAATTGCCCCCCCAGCAAAAACTTCTTAAAAAATGGCCTGGGACGAGTGGAGAGAGTAATTGCTTAGTTTGCAACAGGGATGGGGAGCCTGCGGTCCGCTTAAGTTTTGAATGTGGTTCGCGTCAGAACTTACAGCTGTAGTTAAATGTGCAACAAGCTGTTCGAATAGCAAACATTAAGATTTCTTAAAAACGGCTTCTTTCACATTCAACTACATGCTGTATTTGTTTCATAAAAAACGCGCAAAAGCTTCTGATATTACGGTAAAAAATAACTCAGCATGAATATTTAATAGATTTGCGACGTAATATCAGGTATTTTTAAGACAAAGTTTACAAATTAAAAGTAAATTAACAAATTAATTTAACAGCTCAGATGGCTGAGTAGCAAGAGCTTCCGCCTCTGGAGCTGGAGACTCAGGTTTGATTCTGAGTTGGGTCAAACCAAAGATTTTTTAAATTTGGTATTCATGAGCACAGCTTCCCTGTTTGACGCTCAGCATTAAAGGAACAGTGTGGAAAACAAGCCGGCAAGTTTGCTTGTTGTGCCATTAGGAAATAAACTTAGCGGGATTCCCCGATTTTGGGGTGGTAAAGAGATGGCCGGCAACTCCTAAGCGAGTTCGTTATAACCTTTGCGTCGCTTTCTCGTGGTAGAAGGATAAATATGCAATGCAATCATAAATGTGGTCCGCTGAAAATATTGTGCAATCAATGTGCCCCGTTTCGTTTTTCCACCTCCCCGCGCTTGATTTACAAGATAGTAATTAGTGACATTTGTGGTTTCGCGGATATAACAACATTAAACACGAGCAACTTTTTAATTCAAACGTAGTTTATAATTTTGATTCTGCACTTGCTACCATAAAAGTGCATATTACATTTAAATTAAAAGATCAAAGTGTAGCTTTGTGGAACAACCGTGCAAAAAATTGCCTCGATTAAAACAAAAATTTTCTTTAAAACACATTAACAACACTTTGAGTGCTTGCTAAAGACTTGAAGTCACAATGTAGCCGGATCCATATCAAAGCCTAGAAAACATGATAGAAAATCGTTTTTTGCTATCGAAAAAAAAATGTGTTGCAACAACACTCCAAAAGTTTGTTTCTGCGTGGACTGCAATCTGCAGTCTGGGTAACTGCAAACTGCAGACTGCAAATTTGTAGTCATTTAATTTATTTAGTTTGTTAAATCAAATCGTACAACTTGAGATTGTCACGTTCTTATGTATTTTTACATACGGTAGGTCAAGTTCTTCATTAAAACTCTTGCAAATTCTACAAAGATTTGTTTCTCGATCGTCAACTTCAATGGAGATTATAACGTCGAAAATCATCATACGAGTGAGAACGAGCGATATGTTTTTGGGCGATACGCAAGTATAAGATTCGTCCTTACATTATAATCTACACTGAAGCGGAAAAACAGACTGGATTAATTATAGCAGCCAAAAAATGTATCTACAAATGATTCTGTATTCTTAATCGTGTTGCCGTGAAAAAATGCCGAAGACAAGACAACCAGACTCGAAAATGCTTGTCATAATTATTACTACTCTGGTCAAAGTTAATAAATCATAAAATGTAAAGCGAGTGTTCAGCATCTTCAAAGTTTTTGGCGAAATATTCCTCCTAGTCCAGGGGTGGTCAACCTTTCACATACCATGCGCCACGTTTTTAACATAATGTTTCGGATGCGCCATTAATCTCTTGTATCCCCACACCTAATGTCCACTTCGTGTTGCTAATACATAAATCCACAGAAAACCACTCATTTAGAGAGTTACCGGAATCACTAAATTAAACACTGAATGAAAAAATTTCAATGACAGCCGCATATACATAGTTAACTCAACGAAAATTCTCGTATCCATGGAAAAATTCGAGCACTTTTCGATCAACAGATTACGACTGATTATGAAACAGGGAACATTGTGACGTCATACTTCTAGTAAAAACTACAGCCTTCCTGAAAGTAGGAGAAAACGCATTCTGTCTTAGTTATATTAAGTAATAAGTACGATTAACAAGTAAAGCTAGGCGTAATATTGTGACAACAGGCCTTTAGTATCAGTATTTGAACTTCATTTATTTTCATCTTAAAGATGCAGTGCGCCACCTTTAATCATGCAATGCGCCAAGTTTGGCGCATTGCGCCAAGTTGCCGCGCATGCGCCATAGGTTGGCCACCCCTGTCCTAGTCATACCATGCTGGAAAACAACTGCATTGTCGTGACATAGCTTGACCCTGATTACCTATTAATCTTGACACCCTGCGGTTGCCGCATACCTTTCCGAAGAAGTTTTAGTAACTCTTTAAGTATCTCGCTGTTGTTTTATTTATCTCGTTGTTGTTTTACAGGTCCATCGTGGTGCCACCGCAGTTGGAAACCCTATTTTCTTTCAGCAAAACAAAACTTTTGGAAGTGATTTCGAGGGTTCAGTTACGATTGATGATTCTAATTTAACTCCATCAAATTCATCAATTGCTTATGCTTTATTCTTCGACTCGAGCTTATTTTTTAACAGCACAGAAGAATGTCACTCAGAGGTAAGTTGACCAGTTGCAGCAGAACAAGTGTAATGTTTAATCACTTACCAGCAAAGCACGTGGAAAAATTTAGCTAAGCAGTTTGGTCAATGATTCTGCAAGTTGTCGAAAGTATCTAATCTACAGTAGTTGGCGCTCAACATGCTAAGAGTATCATAAATGCTTCTCATTGGCTTAATTTTAATGTGTAATGACAGCAGAAATGTAGACTTCTAGTAACTGTTATAAATTTTACAAATATATGAAGGCAATAACAGTCTCAACTCCAAGTGATTCATCGTCTCAACTAGCACCATTCACGATCTCTTTTGGAATGTCAAGGAGATGTAACAGTGATATGTCAGAACATACTAAGGTAACAGAGACGTAATTGCACATGTGTTACAAAATGTTTTGTTATTTAAGCAGTCATGAAGGCATTCGAAGTTTTTTTCGGACTAGCTGGTCGGCGTAGTGGCTAAAGACATCGCTATCACGCGAGATGTCTTAGATTCTATTCCTGGGAAGCTCAAATCAAACACAGCGTCACCAACAGCTCGCCACTGCCTCGATGTTTCTTCGGAGCTGTGTTGCTCAGGTGCTAAGCCACGGAAATGGGCCTCGCCGCTCGTTGCACGCATTGACAAAATACCCCACAATTTCCTGTTATATTGATCTCACAGATCGGCTGCGAATTAGCACTCGACCGGAATGTTTCAGTAATTATCATACACCGTTAGTCGTGCTGATGGGTTCACAAAACCAACTAAAATGTGAACCGATACGAACCGAGGTTTACTTTATTTGTGTATACTATCGAAGTGCAGCCTTACTGATTGAGGTGAGCATTGTGGAAAGCTGTATGACATTATCAAAAAAACAGAGCGTAGCGTCGGTCACTTGGGTTGTTTATGTAATTTTATTTATTGGTTGTTGAGCTATTGAATATATCGAAACTCAATAGGATTGTGCTATTTATTGGTTGTTGAGCAATTAAACATGTCGAAACTCAATAGGATTGTGCTAAGACTTTAAAATTTTTAGGTCAAATCAACTGGTGTGCCAGTATTGCGAGAATGGGATGAACACTGTGAGAAGTGGGTTCGCGCGTCGTCATGTGAGTTGGAGAACGAAGCAGATTCTACTTACACTTGCCATAACAGAGTCGGGGGAACGTTTGCTTCCTTTTTTGTGAGTATCTTTGCAGAACTGCAAGAAGTTGCAGACTCGGCAACCGAGCCACTTTTTTAGGAATAGACGACGGTTCTTCGCTGCCTCTTGTTTGTAGCACCCACAAATTTTGCACTTTGTTTTTGCGATATAAATGTTTCAATTTTTGTTGTTCTCGTTAATCGCAGAGAAAATATGATGATGATGATACTTTTCAAACTTTTCTGAGCTTATCATTACCCTGCTATAAACAATCTTGCTGTGGTAGAATAGTAATCACATTTAATGAGAAACAATTATCCGTAATAATAGCGACAGATTCATTCTTAGTGACTTTAAAATGATAAAAAAAACTGCATTTGCTGCGCATTCTTCGTTACATTTTGTTGGTTACTTTTGAAAACTTGGTCAATTTTTTGCTTCAACATTATGTTGTATTTACAGACAACAGCACACATTTCAACTGTGCGTGAGCTATTCATTTATACGCATATTGGATCAGCGATTTCCATGATTTTTCTTGTTGCAACACTCACAATTTACTTGCGATTCAAGTAATTATGCGGTTCGTGTAGGCCAGATATGTGTTTTTTAGTGGTAATAGTGTTTTTTATATTCACATCTCATACGAAAAGGAGCTGTTAACAATAAGATGATGAGAACGCATATTTTAAACAATTTTGTATAATTTTTGTGTCATTGGCATTGAAAAGAAAAAGAAGAAAGCAAGAATTCTTGTATGCATTGCTTAAATACAGTAAACTGTTTTAGAAAATTCGGGTCCATGAATCAAAGAATAATTAAAGAAAACACCTTGTTTGCAGTAGGGCGTGTTAAATTTTCTTTTGATCATAATTTTTTTTTGGGTTGCTTTACGAACTTTGCACTTTTCCAAAGTTTTCGTGCGCTACGACAATATTCGTGTAGGTATATATAGCTATTAGGCTATTTCGTTTTATTAAATTCATTAATTTACCTTCACCAAAAAATATTAAAGAAGACTTACTTAAATTGTAAGGCCTGCCATAATATCTCTTTATATGGTCATAGATTTATTACATCGGCTCTACAGTACATACAGTATTTCAATATTAAGACAACATTAAGCACGCAAGGTTGGGATGGTTGCAGCAGAATTAATTAAAGCTGGATGTATTCCAAAAGTTTTTGCTTTTAAAATGATAACTTGTGAAACTGTCCAAAATCTTCTTCTGCCCTGCAGTGCTAAACCTATTGACTATAACTTTGTAACAAAACTTTAGAAATTGAAGCTTTAAAAAATAGTAACAGTTGTTAATCGAAACAGGTTTGAATTATGCGGCCTACTATACGGTATAAAAAGAAAAATATAAAACTTGCGAAATTAAAAATTAAATCATATTTACATACATAGCAAGATAGAGCAAAGGCTCCATGCTGACTGCAAAAATAAGTGTTTCTTAATTAAAAAATTTTAAATTAACGTTATTTTAGATTCACGGCAAAAAATCACGTTTACGTTAAGATCTGGAACAATGTCAAAATGATGTTTTCGAGTGCGCTGTTTTTTATGCAATTAATGATCAGAAATTTTAAAATGTCACGGTCAACATTGTTTGGAAATAATTTTATAAGAGGAAAAAATTCTAAGAGGAAAAAATTTTATAAGGACATCGCGAGTTTAATTCATTATTTTATAATTGTTTAGCTTGTTAACTTCACTTAAATATGACATTTTAATCATGTCTGCTTCAGTTGCTATTTGAATTTTTTTGATTGATAAACTTAACTATTAACAACTTTTATTTTAATTTTGATTTCTTTTATTTCAGAGAAATTCGAAAAAAGCCCAACTCAAGAATGCAGATTAACATATGTGTTTGCTTATTGGGTGTTTATTTCTTCTTTTCAATTGGCATCTCATTGTCCGCTCACGATGTAACTTGCCACGTATTGACTTTTTTGATTCATTATTTCATTCTGGCCACTTTCGCGTGGATAAGCGCAAACTCTTACAAAATGTTGAGAATTTTTGCCGCGGTAAGTGTGTTTACAGTGAAAAGATCTTACGAAAGTAAGACGATATGCAGCTGTGATTAAGGTCACTTGCGACTAAGGTACAGGTTCAATGCCCGGCCAAGGCACAACAAAGAATGTAATAATGGCATCCATAACCTCTACTGCCAATGACTAAATCCTGCTCTATGTAAATGCTCAGGCCTGGGGATGCTAAAAATTGCAGAGATTGTCTCAACAAAATTGTGAAGTGGACAAAGCAAATGTTCGCACGAGATGATTAACAGTTCAGCACGCTGTAGAGTTTAGACTCTAGATGATTACCAGCTATGTAATCTTTAGCACTGGTTGGAAAAAAAAGAATTTACGTAAGTTCTTATTTAGTTGTCCAACATGCAGGCCTAACAATGGCAAATACACAGAGTTATCGCTTTCAAAATACTTACACCTACAATTTGAGTCAAACGCTTAGTATGTATTGCTTATACCGGATGCTCATGACTGCATGCATAACTTGATAATTAATTTTCATACTTTTTTCTAGCTCCGCTATGACCCCATGGCTCACATGAGCGTGGTTTACATCGTTTCTTATGGAGCGCCTCTAGTTATTACTTTGGTCAACCTAATAGTTTTTGTCACTAAAGAACGTAAGTTGTTAAATGTGTTTTTATCCATATGATAAGAAGGAACTGTAATAAGATGCAGCAATGCTTCCTAAAGAAGTAGTTCATCAGCGCACGGTTATCTAAAAATTTCTTGACATAATCAAAAAAAACCCAAAGTTTGAAAACTATAATTTTGAAAAATTTATAGAGTAGGCATTGCCTTCGGCAGTCTTTATCAAAAAAAAAAGGAATACCAGTTGCCATATTTTCATCAAAATTACTTATAACAGCCTAATCAATTTGGTTTTTGTTTTAGACGAATGTCATGGCGACGAAGAAGAAGCTCTGGAACTTTGCTGGTTACAAGGAGACTCTCAGCTTTATTTCTTTCTTATTCCAGTAGCTATATCATTATTTTTCAACCTGATTGTCTTTGCAATTTTGTTAAAAATTGCGATATTCCGAAAGCAAGAGGTGAGCAACATTCTCACTAATGTGTACCAGACCGGACGTGTATGTACCTGAAGTAACGCTATCGGCGCTGCCAGTCCTTGGTTCGATTCCCGGGTCGTTCAAATCGGATGCAGTGTCGCTAAAAGCTCGTCACTGTTGCAGCGTTTCTTCGGAGCAGCGTTTTGCAGGCGCTAAGCCGCTAAGATGGGTCCCGCCGCTCGTTACACGATTCAGCGCAATACAGCGAGTATAATGAAGATTTGATTTTATTGTGAAACTTTGTGTTCAGGTTCAGTCATCACAAAAGAAACGCTTAAGAGACAAAGTAGTGAGTGCTATTCTCATGGCACTCCTGATGGGACTAACTTGGATCTTCGGATACATTCTTCTATTGCACAATGGTCATCACTTCCAATCGGTTTTCCAATGGTTGTTTACGATTGTTAATACTTCAATGGTAAGATATTGCGAGATGTGCAAAGCTTTGCATTAATGATTTGTTTTTACATTTTGATTGAATTCTATCGATCATAATATTTTGCGAAATCATCAAACGGTATCAATCGAATGAGAAAGCAAAAAACTTTTGTATCGGTATCGAATTTCGCATATCGACTAACGCTTCGATTTCGAATTTCAATTTTTGTCAATTATTTATTTGTTTCTGCTGTTTATTATAACAACTTTTTCAAAGCGACTAATAGGCCTATGCTGTACTTTGTGTTTTTAAAATAAAAATGTAAAATTTCGTACATCCGTCATAAAAAAATCAAATCTTTATCATACTCGATACATTACGTTGAAGTGTGTGACAAGTGCCGGGGCCCATTCTCCGCAACTCGGCGAATGGACGACACAGTTACGAAGAAACGTCGCAGCGATGGCGAGCCTTTGGCGACACTGTGTCCGATTTGACCGGCCCGGGAATCGAACCCCAGACCTCACAAACCGAAAGCGATATGCTTAATAACTGAGCTAACCGGTCAGTTGCATCTGCTATAACGTTGTCATATTTTCAGGGTGTGATTACATTCTACATATGTTGTGTGCGAAGAAAAGATGTTAGGAAAAAATGGTGGAAACCAACTGAAGCTTCAAGACTTCTCTCCGTTAAACATACCCCACTGGTGGATCGTAAGCATGGACCTGCTCGAAAATCTTTCTCGTTATATCGCAGAAACACACTTGCCAAAACAAATGAAAGTGGAGAAAGCACTCCCACTCTAACACGATCAGAAAAAACACAGAACACCAGCATATAAAAGGTGTGTTATAGAGATGTCGCGGACACACAAATTATGTCCGCAAGCTGCGCTGCTCCAGTGTTTTTTGTCCGCAAGCTGCGCTGCAACCGCAATTTGTTGAACAATTTTAGTGCCGCACCGCGCGGCACACCGCAGTTTTTTAGGATGTTGTTAAGATCTTATGAAAATATTTAAGATCTTATGAAAGTATTTGAAAATAGAAATATACTTTGCGCGGCACGCCTCCACTACGCGGCAGACGTTTTACTCCACTACGCGGCGCGCTGCAACTACGCTGCAAAAAAACGATAAAAGCGGCAGCGCAAGCTGCGCTGCGCGGTTGACATCTCTAGTGTGTTAGCAAATCTTCTGCTATCTTTATTTATTGATTTCAGCTTTTTTGTAGTTTTGGACAGGTTTTGCTTAGTCTAATGCTTGTGTTTCGTGCGATTGTTTTTTTGTTGTGTTTCAAACAGCAACGCCTTTCTGATGATTTTCAATAATTTAAAACAAATTAGTATGAATTTTTATTGGTTTTTTGTTGCGCCAATTGAAGAAACATGTTGTTATGTTAATGCATGTACAGTTATTGTTGCGGTTGGTTTTAAAGACTTTTCCGAAGTCAATATTTTTAATGCACAATATCAAACGTAAGGTCATCGAAATTGCAATATATCAAAAATTTGTGGAATGCTTTGAACGAAAATCAAAATTAAGTAATGATAAGAGCCATTTTTTTTACCTAAAAAATTTATTTTTGTTTATATTTTTGAAAAATTTTGACCTAACCGCTTTCGCCTATTATTTATGTCTTGTTGCACTTTTTTCATTACAAATGTTATATAATCCGCAATTCACATAAATTTTAGGGAAGAAGATAGCCTACTGTGAACATTTTCTCAATCACTCAGTCTTGAAGCTAATGCAACAAAGCGACGCATGATGTCAAAACCTAGGTTAACGAGCCATTGCGTGTACTGGTATCAATTTATAGTTGTAATACAAAAGTGCGTAGTTATCGCTATTGCACCGTACATTAACAGTTTGTCTGTGATCATGAATGTTTCTAACGAAAACCACTAAGCATGTATAATTACTAGGACGATTTTATGCGTAATAAGTGCTGTTTCCTTCTCAATTACCGCACGCATTTTTACTGTTGCAACTATTTCAGAGTAATCACACAAAACTGCGCATAAAATTAGCTTAAAAATTCAAAAAAATATAAAATAAACATAAGTTTTTTCATTTTTGTAAGGAAATTTTTGATGAAAACAATTTTGACAAGTTTTGACTTAATGCAAAATTTTGACTTTATTTTGACTTAAAAAATCCAGTAAAACAGACTCCTGAACACCTGAAACGAACGTTAGTACACGTTTGATCATGCAATAAGGTCTTGAAAAAATTTTGACTTTATTGACTTTAGCGCGCCCTAGTAATGATTTAACCTGTAGAAGATGGCTGTTACCAGAGCAAATTTTTGCGCAGAGATACAAGACAGCAAAATACTGAAATAGGCTATATCGTGCAAGATGGCGTTGGGATAAATCATCGCGAACGAAAATAACAGTCTTTATTTGCTGAGCTTGCGGCACGTTTTTGAAGCTCGTCCAGTTTCACACCGGAAGTCGCGCGAAAGTGCATAACAAGCTTTAATTTTCTAATTAATTTTTAACTTTGTCAATATTTTGGCGAAACAATACTGCTTTCGTGGCAAGCATCAGAAAAATGCGCCGCAGATACTTTTTTAAACTTGCTGTTTAACTGTTTATACTGTAAATAGGTGCTTTATTACAATATCAGCCGAGGTTTCTTTCGAGAATGCATTTGGTCAAAAACAAAATGAAATTTTTCTTCAAATTTATCTACAGTATCTATATTTACAATGTGATCATGGCGGTATGTATGAAATTAAATCTACATTTCAGTAGTACTTAGGTGAGAGCATGTGTCTTTCGACGTAGCTTGATATTTCCAACTTTTAAGAAAGTTAAAAATGCGTGTTCAAGCGTGATGCGTGAAGTTGTGTCGAAAAATGACGCTAGCTTATCGCTGCAAGTTGATCGGTATCATCCACCACTCTGATACAATCGCATGTACCATGAAATAATTGGATCTACTGTCTTACTGCAATATTACTTTTTTATTTTTTTTAACTTACCGCAATTAACATGTAAAAAACAATGTTACAAATCAACAAAATGTAGTATTTTTAAATCGGTGTTGTGTTCTGAGCCACCTATCTTTCGCAGAAGATTAGACAACAATGAATTTAACAGAAAGTCTCAGCACAAGACGGCAGGTTGCTGTTAAAAAGCGCTAAACGAACCAAGCAATCCAAAATCAACGCCTAAAAACTATACTTCTTACTTCAAGAAAGGAAGATTTAGCCAGTTGCAGCTGTTTTTAAAATTCTTTTTTCTTAAGCACAAACTTGGCCCTGAAATTTTCAAATTGCGACCGAGAATGGTCACAAAAATTTGAAAGTTTGCGGCAGTTCTTTGATGTGCTGTCGACTGTAGTAGGTTTCATAGCAGTTGATGTAAAATTCTTGGGGGAAAGTGGGTGGAGATAGGAAAGTAATAGGTAAGTTTGAGTTTTTAAATTAACGCTTTAAAGTTTTATGACCAACTTACGCTTTATTTTATCGAATCTGGGTTGAGAGCATTTAGCTCAGCAAGTCTTGCCGTAGTACGCCTATTTTGGAAAGAACATTACTAAAAAGTAGTTACGATTTTAGCGAACAAAAATGCAGCAGTGGTGGAAACATTTTCTTCGTCTCAAACGCACTATAAGTGAACACAAGATGTTGAATGCGTACTATGAGGTCTAATGACTAGTAAAAAAATACAAGTATCTTTGATCGATTACTCTTTGATTGGTTCTTTATTTTATTTCTGCTGCTAGGGTGACGTGAAAGCGCTAACAGGATGAACCAAATCTGAAGTCTGTCGCTTATTTACTCTGCTTTTATCAAGTTTTCTTCTAACCAGACTTGGACAACTAGATAATTCTAGTTTTCTAATTACACTAATTAGAGCGAAATGCCGCTAATCTAATTCTAATCTAATTTGCGAAATGTTTCTATGCTCTAATTCTAATTCTAATCTAATTTGGAAAAACTGTGTAGCTCTAATTCTAATTCTAATCTAATTTCCGGTTTTGCCGAAAATGCTAGTTTGTCCAACGGCGTTTTTCAACAAGTTATGCAAGAATATCCCTTGTGCAAGGAAAACCAGTGCCAAGCCGCCATCGCATTGCTTAGTTATAGTAATTGCGACGAATAGTAGCCATAGTGACATAATAACTATTTTATACTGTAGTAACTTGTAGTGTAGTACGTAAGTTAGGATATAGAATCTAGATAGTGTAGAGTAGGCTGGCAAAGCGGCTATGCATGGAAAATTAAGCCTACGCCTTTTCGATACACACACAGTGTTTCTGGAAGTTAGTTTTAGAACTAAATGTTTTGCATAGCCTAGCGGCGTGCATTAGCAACAATCTTCATTATCATTGCATCATGACAAGAAACTGTTCAAGATTGCTGTAGTAACGATAGTGCTAGAATAAAAACTTTTGTTCGAAGATTGTTTCAGCACCACAAGTTGGAATAAACAATAGTAGGCCTGATAGTACTTGTATGTTGTTTTACATGCTATACTAGGCTGCTATATCAGCACTAAACTACATCACTTATAACCTAGAGTTAGAAAAATTACTGTCCTTTTACTTTTTAGCCGTAGAGATAATCGCTGCATAGTGCATATCACATCACTGATTGTCTGCACAGATATCTGATGATGAGGCTCTTCTCGAACAAACGTGAAGGCCTCATTACTGTACCTACTCAATTACTATAAATAATGTACAGTATTGGGTGGCGTTAAAAAAACAGAAAACATTTTTAGTTTTTCGTGTTCTTATCCTTCAGTTTTCGAAAGAGTAGGCGTAAGCAGCGTTCATCAATACTGATGTGTACGAATAGGTGTCAAAATCTAAGCGTTCATGTACTGTAAACCTTTATCAGCCCAAAGGCGGCGAGAATTCTTTCGTGTAGTACCGCCACTTCGCGGTTTTTCTCTTATCGCAGTGGTGTCTGGACCGCATTAACCGCGATAAACGAGGGTTTACCGTATGCCTATTTCTTATTCGTTCTAATTTTAATTCGGAAGTTGATTTCCTTTCCAAGTTTTTGCGAATTCACTAATTCTAGTTCTAATCTAATTTGGAAAAACTGTGTAGCTCTAATTCTAATCTGATTTGGAAAAACTGTGTAGCTCTAATTCTAATTCTAATCTAATTTGGAAAAACTGTGTAGCTCTAATTCTAATTCTAATCTAATTTGGAAAAGCCGAAATTTTTCTAGTTGTCCAAGTCTGCTTCTAACTTTTTAATTTGCAGCTTGTTCGGATGGGTTCTATGCAGGCGAACTATTACGAAACAGAGTGTTTTTCTACTAGCGATTGATCTAAATCCTATCGAGAGATATATCAGCTTTCTAGCCAAACAGGTAATTTTAACTCTCTTAGAATAAACCTATTATAACCTTTCAATACTTACGAGATCCCGCCTCAAAGGGCCTTCGGTACAAATTCTTGGCCATTCAAGTTGGAAAATTTTGTTTTAGCCTTTATTCATTATGCATTTAACTCTAAATCAACTTGATAATTTCCGTGAAAACTTAAATTTACCCATCATAGAAAATACGATTAAAGATTGGCTAATGCTAATTGAAATCGCGAGCAGCTGCTTATGAGGTATATCACAAACAAAGCTTCCATATCTTTACACTTTTTCAGGAAGTCAGTTAAGAAAATGTACATGAGTTCATGAGTAGGCCTACTGATGGCAAACCGTACAGATGCCCGTATATACCTAAAATGATAGTAAAAAAAGTTTTTGTTTATCTCATATATTGAATGCTGTTTGTGGTATTTACTATTTAGGCCTAGTAGCGATATAGTTTAGCTAAAAATATAACAACAAAGTAAATCGAGCGTTACTTAACCTAAGCGATAACTGATATTCGACAAATGTGCACAATATTCACTTTCCTGGTTGAAACATATGGACAGAAACTGCTTTCCACTTGCTCTTTCCAGGTAGGTTCGCTGCGTCATTGGTGTTTATTAGGACCGCCGCGGTAGCTAGCTCGTTCTGGTTGTAGATAACGACAAGTTAATGCTGCGGTTTGGAAAACAAATATAGTCGATTATGCAAAACACATTGTAACGCTACGTACTAATAGCAAATTTGGTATTTTGGAGGTTAGAGCGTGATAGTGAGATTCTTATCATCAATGTAGAATGGTTAAATTACCATTTTGAGTGGACTTTTAAAGAACTTTATAGGATTACTTACATACTTCCAGCACCTGTACCGATCAGATGGCCGAGTGGTATAGAGCGTCTGCTTCTGGATCGGTAGACTTGGGGTTTGATTCCGATTCGGGTCATACCAGTGACTTAAAAATTGGTATTCACAGCTTCCTGCTTGACGCTCAGCATTGGGACAGTGTGGAAAAAGCCGACAAGTTTACTTGTTGTGCCGTTGGGAAAGGCACTTAACGGAATTCCCCATCTTAGTGTGGTAGACAGATGGGCGGCAACTTCTTAGTGAGCTCGTACAGCGCTTTGATCGCTTTCTCGTGATAGGAGGATAAATATGCCAATAATAATAATAAAAAAAATACCTTGGCGTTTCATTCACAAGTGAAAGCACGCAGAATAGCGAATTGGATATGTGCATCGGAAAAGCAAGTGCAGTAATGGGTCAGGTTCACCGATCTGTGGTACTGAAACGGGAGCTTTGCACCAAAGCAAAGCTATCCATTTTCAGATCAATCTATGTTTCTATTCTGCCTCATAACTATGAGTGTTGGATCATGAATGAGAAAGTGAAACCACAAGTTCAAGCAGCCGACATGGGATTCATGCGAAGAATTAGCGATTTGATCTTGTTGAACAAGGTTAAAAGTGCAGTAGGCCTATTGATGAATCTCCAAACATCAAATCATCGCTCCTTCGATTAAAATTCCGCCGTTGAATTTTGAGTTTGATGCTTTTAATACTATAGAAAGATCGCAATTGCGCTGGTATGGACATGTGACAGGAAAGTCTCCGGAAAGAAGAACCAAAAAACTATTAGGTTCAATACCAATTGGGCGAAGGACTAAAGCAGCGTTTCCCAACTTTTTTTCGTCATTACCCACTTTTGATGTGACTGACCCTCAATTACCCACTGGCACTAAAACAGAGGTGGGCAACTTTTCGAACAGCCGAGATTAGGGGCGCACTGATTGGAAAAGCAAAAAAAAGGTCTACACGTCATCAAATGTTCTGTATTCCAGTAAAAACATCGGTGAGGAGCAAAAAGGTCTACACGTTTTCAGATGCCCTGTCTACTAGTGAAAATACCAGTAGTCCTCTGGTTTAAACTACATCAAAATTCGGCTGCAAAAACCGGTGTTCTGCAAAAAAGAAAGTCTTCACCGTTGGAGTTAAACTTTGGGACATTTCTTTAACCGAGACAGTGCGGTGTTGTTTTTTAGGGGGTGTTTAATTCCCCACCTGAAAACCCTAAATTCCCCACTCGTGGGTAATTCCCCACCGGTCGGGAACCCATGGCCTAGAGGTCGTCCCAGAATTTGAAGGCTAGATTACGTTGAAGATCTTAGTTGGTCTCGCCTTGGCATCCCACCAGAGTAGGCCTATCTAATTTTTTCGCAGCGGATCGAGATACTTGAAGGCTTCAACTCGAGCAGCTGACGTCGCGACCCCCCAAGGATAAGCGGATCTAGATGAAAAGTAAGCAAGTAAGTACATGATGCAACTTGAGTAAAACTCTGATACAAGTTTGTTACAAATGCAAAACGTTACGATAACAGCCGTTCAGTCCAAATTAGCTTACAAAGTTGCGTAGTGGTTCCAATCTTCGTTTTTACATCGGCCATCATTGCTGGGTTGATAGTTTAACTCTCACCCAAACTCAGGGACGTAGCCAGGGAGGGCAAAGGAGGCTATTGCCCCCTTTCCCTCCGAAATATTTTCAGTTACCACTGGCCTATCATTCGCTCGTCTCGGTGTAGGCAGGAAGCTACAGGCAAGGGCTCATCCAGAGGGGGCACCGTGCCATGGCCCTACGCCCCTACCACCCTTTGACCATAGTGTGATCAACATAATTAAAATATTTTGCATAAAGTGCGACCTTAATTGTGTCCGACTGACGATGGTCCATTGTACTTGTCGTTGCTTGTCATTGCTAGAGTATTTATCATAGAACAAGAAGGATTGATTAACCAGATAACCAAGATCCAAGTTTCTGTTACATGTTGAAGGTATTTTTGCAATAAATAAAGGTATATTCTAAATAAAAACGGCGAAAAATTACATGTTTTCTGGTTGAAAAACCGCAAATATTCGTCAGCGGCTGGGGGTTTCACATCAAGCCGCCAACGAATTGTTACGGTTTTCACGTATAAAAACACTCATTTTAGCGCATTTTTTTATCGAAAAAGGGCATGCAGTGAGTGCAGTCACTGTAACGGTATAACTGTTTAATATGTTTTGTCTTAAATGCTTTGTCTATCGTAGAAGTTTCTAGACTGATGCGTTGTTTTGCGAAGTTTTATTCGTGGGATTGTTTCGTAAGGTTGCATTATGAAGTCATAATTTTCTACTGACGTAATTTCACCGAGTCAAAATTTGTGTTTGACGTCAAATCGTGTTTACTTTGGTTTGGTGTGAGTTTTGCATGTCATGTGATTTCCCATCTTGTTTCTTTTTCAGAATGTTGTAAAACGTTCTCGAACTTGAATTTAGAGCATAAATAGGCGTGAATTTTCGAGCGTAATTATTCGAGTGTGGATTTAGTGTGCGTAGAGTAAGCAATATGGTTGTATGCTAAAGGGTATAGCCCTAGTTGTATGGTGTTATTGAAGTAAGCAGTGGTGTTTGTGTTTATTGAAAAGTAGTACGGTGAGTACCGTAGCTAAAGTGAGTTAAGTTGGGTCGATTATATATTCGTTTGGTGAAGAAGGTCTTGGTTTTTTCGTAAGGTCGGATCTAAGAACGAATTAATTTCTACGGTTTGTCATACAATTCTTATCAATCGTCCTGTCAGCGAAGTAATACAATTTCCTATTTCTCGACAGTCACTATGGACCATTTAAAAATATTTTCGCTGCAGGAGCGTACTGGTGCCAAGTGACTGAAATATGCCAGACTCTTTTAATGGTTTCCGTATATAATGGCCAGGAACGGATCCAGAGGGTTAGGATGAGGGGTAGAATATGCACTCTCCCATACACATTTTCAAAAATGTTTTGATGAATGTATGCAATTTTTTAAATAATTTCGAACCTCTTCAATAGGGTAAGCCGTACGCCTCAAGCACGATTAATCGAAAATGTGCGACCAAATGCATCGTGTTTGGCGAAGCACTTAGAAATAGGATCAAAAAATTTAAACAAAATTTGCGTAAAAATTATACAAAAAGCACTAAAATAGCCATTACAGCATGTAAATGTTCAAAATTTTTCCGGGGGAATATGCCCCCGTTCCCCTAGATCCTTTCTAGTTTCTCAAACAGCTTCAAATGAGTTCCGCCGAAAAAAAAATACGCTTGAAAACAATGTGAAAATTATGCCCCCCCCCTTTTAAAATTTAACTGCTACGCCACTGTTTAGCAGCTTATGGTTTAGCACCTCCATCTACCCCAAACCCACATTTACTGGACAATACATTCGTTGGAATTTCTTTAGCCCACAAAAACGAAAAATCCATTTAATCATGACCCTCACTCACCGTGCTCTTTTCATCAGTTCTCCAAAAGGGCTACTATCCGAGTTGGACAAACTTAAGTCCATCCTACTGGCTAACGGATACCCTTAGCATATCATCCATTCGTGTATGGCCAAAAAAATCAAGCACTTTCATGTTCCACCCAAATTTGGACCCAAAAAATGCCCTGTCTACCTATTTCTTCCTTGGCTAGGTTTTGTTTCGACGAGGTTTGAAATGCGAGTGAAATCGGCCATCCAACATTGCTTCACTACTGTGGAACCACGTATTTTTACACAACAAAACAGCTTCTCCCCGCAACCAAAAAAGATGTATAACCTGCCTCAACGATAAGCAACGTAATTTACTAGTTCTCGGGCCACTGCGACAGTCGGTATGTAGGTCGTACAGCTCAACGTTTGCAGGATACGATTAAACAACATGTTCCAAAATCCATCCGCTCTGGCGTCTCTTCTCAAAAGCGTGTACTTCCAGCTCGTGACAGCAAATCTTCCAGCCAGGCAGCAACTCAAAATTTTGCTTCTGATTCGGCCATTGGACTCCTTCTACAGCGAAATCCCACGTGCGCCCAGCATTATGATGACAGCAGATTTTCCATTCTTGCCAAGAGTCGCTTTCCCTTTTACCTCTCTGCTCTAGAAGCTACAATCATTAAAACTTCTAACGGCATTCTCTGTCGGCAAAAAGAGTTTGTCTACAGCTTAAAGATTTTGCACTAACCTCTTCGCTCTCATTGGCTGTCCCCCTTCGGCCAATCGCGGCTCTCTCACATGCTCTTTTTTTTCAGCCAATCACAGCCCGTCATTTTTTCTACATATAACCACTTCCATCTCTGCTTTCTCATTCTGACGATCTCTTCTTGAAAAGTGTTCGACGAAAAGCTTCGAAGACATGAACGCTCTCCTGAAAGCAACTTAATAATTGCTTCACAGCAGCATCAATGACAAAAATGCAGTTCACGCAAAACATATCAGAAAAGTTGGATTACCGGTATTGCTGCATCTCATCGTAATGAAAGTTTCTCGAAATTAAATTAGAACGTTGGAAAGAACAGAAAATATGTGATAGCAATTTCGGCAAACTACGTGCGAAAAAAAAGTCGGTTTGTTTCAAAAAAGAAAGGATTTATTTTTTCTGCAATCGCCAAGCGGGGTGGACTCCCAACCCTCCCCCTGTCGTACGCCACTGGGGCTCATCTCCGTGACTTAGCGCCAGGGGAACACAGAAACGTCACAGCGGCGGCGAGCCGTTGGCAACACTGTGCCGATTTTGCCGGCCCGGGAATCGAACTCCAGATCTTCCGCACCGATAGCCTGTGCACTTAACAACTGAGCTAATGGCCGGTACCGGCCCAGAAATCGAATCCGAAATTCCTCGCGCCGACAGCGATGACTTTGACCACAACGCAACTGGCCGGATAGCTTAAATCAAAATTATGACATTGCAAGCGGATTATCTGCCTGCGTTGCAACCATTCTTTTCCAAGTATCCTCTTCTGTGCTAAAACGTTGTCTTGTCCAGCCACAGCCGATGAGAACAATTGCTTTATGCCATCACAACACGACTGCAGCTTTAACATTGCCCATTGACCTTCTCCAGGTTTGTCTTTTGAGTCAGGCATTGCCTCAAGAGCAATGCACCAGAAAAGTCTGACTACCAGTATTATTGCATCACAATAAAAGTTTCTCGAAATTATATAAGCAAGTTGGATAGCACAGAAAAACGTGATAGCAATTTTGGCAATCTTTGTATGAAAAAAAGCGGATCGTTTTAAAAGAGGGGTTTCCATTTCTTTTCTAGTCCTCAATGGGGGGTGACCCCCGAAACCCCCCACCCCACCCCCATGCGTACGCCATTGGATTAATCTAAAGAAATCAATCAATCAGTTGTAATACCCTGGTTTTGCATCACTGAATAATTGGCACAGAAAATAATAAAGAACTTGCTGTAGCGTCAATTAAGAACTCCCTGAATGCCGTGAATCAAATGATTTGATTTCAGCTATTTGGGTAATTTTCGTTAAATAATGTGTTTAAACCATAGCTTCATACTTCGTCTCGTTTTGCTGTTAGTAGTACTGGCAGGTGCAAAGGGTAAGTTACTACCAATTAAAGATATTTTAAGTGTTTTAAGTTATTTAAGATATTTTAAGTGGATAAAAAATTTCACTTGTTGTTACGCAAAAGGCTTATTTGCCGTAAAACATCAATAGAGAGAACGAGATTACATTCAAATTTGCTGAAGTCTTGGGCTTTTGCTCTTCGCAGGGTTTTGCTACTAACATCAAGTTTTGTTCGCTATTGGTTTACCTTGAACATTTAACAGCTATAAGGTAGTACGCACATATTACTTTTCTGCTGGTTGTGTTTGATTCACATTCTGGATAAAGTTTTTGAAAGGACGGGGGTCTACGGGAAGAGGAGTATGCATGATGTATGCATAGAAGCAGAAATTATATTGCAGTCTAAGCTATATCGATTAGAAACTTCAATTATACTTGCCTTGATACCAAACCAACAACAACAATAGATTAATGGTCCAAACAAAATTGTTCAATATATAGTTAGGGTTAAAATTTCCCAGCCTCGAGTGGCAGGACCTTACAAGTTCGCTAATTTAATCACGGCTGCGAAGGTTTAAAAAAATTAATCAATACCTTTCTACGAAAAAAGGTGAAGAAAGGCTTGCAACTTTGCCAATACATGTTCGACTGCCCAATGCCAGAATTGTTTTGGTGTCTAACAAATCCTCTTTCATGTTTACTACATTCTAATGAATACACAAACGCAACTTCTTTGTTATTTACCTTACTTACCCAAAACATGCTTGCCACTAGTATGTTCACCAACTGGCATTATTTTGATACACCAGTTACTATAAGACAAGCAGTGCTAATACTGTTATATCAACTCTAGACAGCTCATCATTTGTCGACGCTGAAGCAAGCAATAATGTTGAGACAAGCTCAAATGGCACTTCATCATCAAATTCAGACAGCACAGCACCTGCCGTCTCTACCGCTAGCGGTGACTCTGATGCAAGCTCTGGTGACACAACATCATCAAACTCAGCGAGCACGCCCACTGCCGTCATTGCAACAAGCAGTAACTCTGAGACACGCTCTGGTGACACCACATCAACATATTCCAACGGCATGCCAACTATCGTCGCTACAGCTACCACTAACTCTGATACAAGCTCTGGTGGCACCACATCATCAAGTTCAGCGAGCATGCCCACTGCCGTCTCTGCGGCAAGCAGTAACTCTGAGACACGCTCTGGTGACACCACATCAACATATTCCAACGGCATGCCAACTATCGTCGCTACAGCTACCACTAACTCTGATACAAGCTCTGGTGGCACAACATCATCAAGTTCAGCGAGCATGCACACTGCCGTCTCTGCGGCAAGCAGTAACTCTGAGACACGCTCTGGTGACACCACATCAACATATTCCAACGGCATGCCAACTATCGTCGCTACAGCTACCACTAACTCTGATACAAGCTCTGGTGGCACAACATCATCAAGTTCAGCAAGCACGCCCACTGCCGTCACTGCAACAAGCAGTAACTCTGAGACACGCTCTGGTGACACCACATCAACATATTCCAACGGCATGCCAACTATCGTCGCTACAGCTACCACTAACTCTGATACAAGCTCTGGTGGCACAACATCATCAAGTTCAGCAAGCACGCCCACTGCCGTCACTGCAACAAGCAGTAACTCTGAGACACGCTCTGGTGACACCACATCAACATATTCCAACGGCATGCCAACTATCGTCGCTATAGCTACTGGTGACTCTGGTGCAAGCTCTGGTGGCACAACATCATCAAGTTCAGCAAGCACGCCCACTGCCGTCTCTGCAACAAGTAGTAACTCTGAGACACGCTCTGGTGACACCACATCAACATATTCCAACGGCATGCCAACTATCGTCGCTACAGCTACCACTAACTCTGATACAAGCTCTGGTGGCACAACATCATCAAGTTCAGCAAGCACGCCCACTGCCGTCACTGCAACAAGCAGTAACTCTGAGACACGCTCTGGTGACACCACATCAACATATTCCAACGGCATGCCAACTATCGTCGCTACAGCTACCACTAACTCTGATACAAGCTCTGGTGGCACAACATCATCAAGTTCAGCAAGCACGCCCACTGCCGTCACTGCAACAAGTAGTAACTCTGAGACACGCTCTGGTGACACCACATCAACATATTCCAACGGCATGCCAACTATCGTTGCTACAGCTACCGGTAACTCTGATACAAGCTCTGATGGCATCACATCAACACATGTAGAGAGCATACCAACAGCAACAATTTCTAAAATCTCTATAACTACTGCTACCGCAGTTCAAAATGCTTCTTCAACTAACACCAAAACCTTCCTGACAATGTCACCATTTAGTTCAGCATTTGCTCCAGAAATAACACTAATGCCAACGAAAGTGACAGAAGTGTTATTGCAGCAACTTATGAATGTTGCAATAGAATCTCAAGTAGATATATTAATAAACTTCCAACAAAACCACTCTGAGCAATATTATCAGGTAAGTGATTGTTTGTTTTTTATTTGTCATGGCAAAGATTTCAACACAATATATAGGAATGACAGTATCGTAAATGCGGTCGAATATGAAGTTCTGGCAAGTGTATCGTCAAAGTTGTTGTTATTTTGGTCAAACATTCGCGGTTTTGTCATTTTTTGCCGCTTCGTCATGATCAATCGCTTCGCTACCTCCGCTTCAGCAGATTGCGTATCAACATGAGAGATATGTTTTAACCGATTACGATTTGTAACAGTTTGATTAAGAGATGATAGACTAAGACTAGCCCATAAACTTGATTGACCGCTTTATGCAGTCAATCAAATCTATGAAACAGCTCTACAATTCAAAGCTACAATTCGGTTTTAGTTTGTAGAATTCTTTGTGTGTCGGATTAACTTCTGATAAGATTATTTATAACCGAAACTTCAATTGATTGGCGCTTCAATTATTTGGCTGCAACGTGAGAGCTTATCTAGGAGAATTGAACAGAGCTTGTTTAATTGTTGATTCGTTGTGCTCATATATTTTTCATCTTCTAAAATAGAAATGACAATTTACAAACACGAATGATCGTAAAAACAAAACTCTGCACGTACTGATAATTCGTGGCAGACTTTTACAAGTTTATGACAATTAAATTTTGTTTACAAACTGCAATGAATTCAATCGATTATATGTGCATGCAAATATAAGTTACACTTGACAATAACTCAACTGCAACTAATAATGACAATTTAAGAAAAAACAAACAAACTAGTTAGCTGAGCACATGTATTATGGGGCGCCGTTTGGAAAAAAAAAATATATTTTGTGACCCATGTTTTATGAGCACATTTAGATCATTATTTGTCCGATATATCCAAGTCGGACCAAAAAACACACGCAAAATAGTCAGATTTTTCCGACTTGTATATCGGACAAGTTCTATGCCACGTCGGACCAAAAAACACGCGCAAAATAGTCAGATTTTTCCGACTTATAAATCGGACAAATTCTGAGCCAAGTCGGACTAAAAAACACGCGCAAAATTGTCAGATTTTTCCTGCTTATTTATCGGACAAATTCTATGCCAAGTCGAACCAAAAAACACGCTTAAAATAGTCAGATTTTTCCTGCTTATATATCGGACAAATTCTATGCTAAGTCGGACCAAAACACACGCGCAAAATATTTTTTGTCTCATATGGTTCATAGGAGCTATCTCGGACAAAATCTAGAAGTATCACGTGAGTTTCGTGATGTACCGCGTAAAAAGAAAAAATTGTGATTCTTGATATCAGTTTGACTGGACTGTCGAGAAGAAAGCAGAAAATTTCACACCAAAGCTCTAAGATACATGACGATAGATGCGACGCTCGTACAGGCTGCTCAATCAAGCTTGTCATGCTTGCGAAATTGAAATGGTTGAACTTCATACGGGAAATAGAAGTATGCGTAAGCTACACTAACGTGCGTTCATAGCCTAACAAGAAATGACAAAGCTTGCTATTATTTCAACAATAGCGTAGACTATAGACGAAAAACTCTTTGCCAACTTCGTGAAAAAAAAAACCTTGAAAACAAAATTATAAACGCCAACACGCTGCATAAACTAAGTATTTCGTTCCAGACACTGAACACAGAGAGTGCTTACGCTGTTAGTAGTACGTAAACGCTCTAAGACAGGGTATCAGTGGCGGCTGGTGTATAGGGAGCTGCAGCACCCCCGAAGTTTTTGCCAAAAATGTCGGAAAAATTACGTGTAGGCCTAAAACAAAAAATTAAAAAAATTGCATCAAAAAAATTTTTACAAAAAACTTTTGTTAAATTTTTTATGAAAAACTTTTGTTAATTTTTTTTATAATTGGAAACTCTACACAATTGAGCTGCAAAAAAGTGCACACCTCCAGCCGAAAATGAAACAATTGTGAGCAGTCATGCGAATAGAAGGCTGATCTATCCAAATAATTGGCTGTGGTCGGAGCTGCAAACAGGCCAGCTGATGGCAGGTTTAAATTATTTAGAAGAGAAAAAATGTGAAGTTGTTGTAGTTCCCGTAGTTTTTGTTGGTAAGGACTGGGCTTTCTTACAGTAATACGGGTAGACCTGTGTACGCTTCGTCTACCATTTTTCTTGATGAGATGATGGTACTAGTAGTGGTAGACTAGACTATGTGATTGAGTAATAGCCGGTGTGTAGATGAAGTTAAATATATTTAACAGCTCAGATGGCCGAGTGGTATAGAGCGTCTGTCTCTTGAGCTGTAGACTCGGGTTTGATTCCGAGTCGGGTCAAACCAATGACTTTAACATTGGTATTCACAGCTTCCCTGCTTGACGCTCAGCATTAAAGGGACAGTGCGGAGAACAAGCCGGCGAGTTTACTTGTTGTGCCGTTGGGAAAGGCACTTAGCGAGATTTCCCCATCTTGGTGTGGTAGACAGATGGCTGGCAACTCCTAAGCGAGCTGGTATAGCGCATTGATCGCTTTCTCGTGATAGGAGGATAAATATGCAACTAACTAACTAAATATTTGGCTACCATTATCCTGCCCACTTGTCCAATTGATGTGGGCTTGATGTCATAATCACTTTTTTAAATTAGACAGTGTCTAGACTAGAGAACCGGCCAGGTTTCTATAATCAAAACGCTGCTGCACAGGACTGCTTTTTTTGTTTCTACATCTGTATATATGATGTTGCTGTCACGTGCTGCGTGGGACTAGTTTTCATTATCAAAACGCTGCTGCACAGGACTGCTTTGTTTGTTTCTATTAAAGGTTTACCGGTGCTTTAGACTCTTCCTTTAGGCTAAATTAATAATGACTTACACACTTCCTTTAGATTAGCTACATTACGTTTATAAGCGTAAGAAGTTATAGGGCATATTTGGCTTAGTCTCAATGTCATTAGCAATTTGCAGCACCCCAAATTATTTTGGTCACGAGCCGCTACTGCAGGGTATCACATGAAAGTCACGTGATACTTTTAGCTTTTGTTTGAGATAGCTCATAGGAACCATGTCAGACAAAATAAGTCAGACAAAAACTTTTGTCTGTTTTGCGCATTTATTTTGGTCCGGCTTAGTGTACAATTTGTCCGACATACAAGTCGGAAATTTCCGACTTGTTTTGCGCGTGTTTTTTTTTTGTCCGACTTAGCAAACAATTTGTCTGATATATAAGTCGGATATTTACAATATATATATAGGACAAATAATGGCATAAATAAGTTGAAAAAACGAGAGTCACAAAATCGTTTTTTCAAACGGCATGTGGCGCGCCGTTTGAGCAAAAACAATTTTGCCCGACTTATTTTACGTGTGTATTTTGTTCCGAGTTAGAGTACAATTTGTCGAATATATAAGTCGGATATTTCCGATATAAATATCGGACAAATAATGGTCGAAATGTGCTCAAAACACATGGGTCACAAAACAAATAGTTTTTTTCCAAACGGTGCCCCATAATGTATTATTACTACGTGACGCGAATATCTTGAAACATTCTTTCTACTCGGCGACAAAACTAAAGTAATTTCATCACTAAATGATTAAAAGGCAAGTTGTTAATACATTAATAAACCAAAATTTTCCGTGCTGGTAACGAAGAATTAATCATTGTGTTAAGAACAAGAAAAGGAGGTCAAAGCGCTTCCGAATGCAGCTTAGCTTAGCGCATCCGAATGACTCACGCGTTTATACAATGGTAAAATATAAGCGTTGTAGCGGCTTTGACGTATGATCCTAGGTTCGAAACTCCGAAAGCAAAAACAGCGTTTACATTACATATTTGATGAAAATACTCAACCATTTCCTAATTTTTTTTCCAATTTACGTAATATGAATTCATTTGATCTTCCTTGTTGTGATAACTAATTCCAATTGTTGTTCATACCTGTTTCGTTAAGGCTCGCTTGCTTTATCAAACCTCATTTTTTTTGTATTTTGTTTAGATTACAGAGGATGATCTAAAGGGTGTCACACAGATTATTGCCAACTTGTCTATTGATGTGGACGACGCGATAGTTGATGCCAGCAAGTATGCAGTCCATAGCCTTTAATCTAAAAGCTGTCACTAAGAGTTTTTTCTATCAAAATGCAAAACTTTTAGGCAGATAAAAATTAACACGTGTTAGTGCATTTGATCAAGCCCAATTAAATTATTCATAGAAAAAAAAAATGTTAGTGAACCGTTTTGACATCATCACCTTATGGGTTAACGATGATACATCGTCTTAAACTAAGCAATCTCAATTGAAACAGTTAGCCATCAAGAGATTCCGTAAACATTGTGCAAAACTCCCTATTATCGATTTCAACTAGGGTTGGATCCATTCATTTTTTTTCTAATTTTGAAATTCAAATTCAAATTGATTGACTTTAAAAAAACGAATTTCAAATTCAAATTCACTGACTTTGAAAAAACGAAATTCAAATTCAAATTCATTGACTTTGAGAAAACGAAATTCAAATTCACTGACTTTGAACAAACAAAATTCAAATTTATTGACTATGAAAAAACAAAATTTATATTCAAATTCATTGACTTTACAAAAGCGAATATCAAATTCAAATTTATGAAGAATTTGTGAGCGGATTCAAATTCAATCCAATTTACCAGTCACCAGTATACTCACCAGTGTCATCACTCATCAGCCACCTCTACTAATTCCATACTTGGTCAGCCAGATTATTATAATTATGCGTTTAAAACAAGAAATTGATATTCTCAAGTACTGTAGGTTTAGCGAGTAGCAACTTGTTCAAAATATTTTTACTCAAGAAATGCGTAAAATAAAGTAAAAGTGTAGCTAACTGCAAAAATGACAGTACAAGATGCAAAAAAACATAACTTTTATCAGAAAACACGAAGAACATTTAACGACATCGAAGAGATAAAGCAATTAAGCACAGGAACAAATTTTTAACTGCTTTAAAACATTTTTATTGCATTTTATATGCAACAGCCTCTGAAACGTCTCCGCGCCTAGTGAAACCATATGGATCGCGCCTAGTGAAACCACTACTATTGAAAACCATAGATCAAACGCAGCTATTTCACATTCAAGATCGCTGTGCATAAATGTGCATTCTACTCTGTATGAGAGGAGAAAGCATTGTCCAGCCATCCGATCTTTATATTAATAAGCTACTGTAAATGGTCCTTATATTGCACCTAGAATTAATTTTGCAAAAACAGTTTGAAGTTAAAACTTCGTATCTTTTCTTTCGCTCGCCTGTTGGTGAAATAAATAAGCTTTACTGATCTCATGTGGAAAATTGCTGACGGAAAGACGAATTTCATTCTCGGCCACTTCACTTCAAATTAATATACTATAAAAACCTTTAAAGATTAGTTATGAACTCGGAGCGATTGAGTGTAAAATCCATTCTCCAGCAGGTGCACTAGGGAGGTTACTGTGGTGAAAAACTACTTCAAAGCGCCTTGCAGCGTCATATTTGCTATCATAAACTTTCTGTTGGCTTGACAAAATTTTGTGGAACGTTTGCAACATTAACTGATATAAACCAGTTACAAATTGCTACATTTGCTTTGTAAGGTTTAAATCGAAAAACTCGTCAAATGTTTAATCAAAATATTCAAATTCATTGACGTTGAAAAAACGAAATTCAAATTTATTGACTTTGAAAAAATTAAATTCAAGTTGAAATTTATTGACTTTGAAAAAAAGAAATTCAAATTCAAATTTAAATTCAAATTCATTGACTTTGAAAAAAACGAAATTCAAATTCACTGAATTTGAAAAAACGAAATTCAAATTCACTAACAATTCGTGAGCGGATTCAAATTCAAAATTCAAAATCAATCCAACCCTAATTTCAACTGAACAGTACGTCGCAACGTAAATTTCAGGAGTGGAATTCCGCAGGGTTGTTGTCGCGAAATAGGAAATGGTATTACTTCGCTGACAGGACGATTGATAAGAATTGTATGACAAACCGTAGGAATTAATTCGTTCTTAGATTTGACCTCACGAAAAAACCAAGACCTTCTTCACCAAACGAATATATAATCGACCCAACTTAACTCACTCAGCCACGGTACTCACCGTACTACTTTTCAATTAACACAAGCACCACTGCTCACTTCAGAAACACCACACAACAAGAGCTATACCCATCAGCATACAACCATATTGCTTACTCTACGCACACTAAATCCACACTCGAATAACTACTCTCGAAAATTCACGCCTATTTAAAATTTTATGCTCTAAATTCAAGTTCGAGAACGTTCTACGACATTCTGAAAAAGAAACCAGAAGAGAAATCACATGACATGCAAAACTCACACCAAACCACAGTTGACACGATTTTGACGTCAAAGAGAAATCATATGACATGCAAAAATTCACACCAAACCACAGTAAACACAATTGTGTCGTCACAAGCACAAACTTTAACCCAGTGAAATTACGTAACGGAAAGAACTTACTGTCCAGAATATTCACGGAAAAATTACGTCAGTAGAAAATTATGACTTCATAATGCATCCTTACGAAACAATCCCACGAATGAAACTTCGGAAAACAACGTATCGGTCCAGAACCTTCTACAGTAGACAAAGCATCAAAACAAAAACACATTAAACAGCTATATCGTTACAATAGTATTTAGGAAAAGTTAAAAATTAAATTACCGCAAAGCTGTCTGCTGTTGTCAATGTGTTTTTGCTTTAGCTCAAGAGCGTTTATTGGATCGATCTTAAGCAGCGTGCAATAAGAAACTTGAAATACACCCTGTCCAGAATTTTGCCAAAATATTCAGCCCAAAGCTAAATGGCATTATGTTATGATTTACAAGTGGACTTTCTACAAAATGTGTTTTTGATGTGAAAATGTGTACAGTATTTTTAAGTTTTATGCGGCAATATAGATCGTATGGTACGCTGTAGTTCATTATTTGTGCAGAGCAACTGAAATCAAATCGTCTTTGCTCAAAACTCTCAATGATCTTGCTTCTCTTGCTATTATTCCGGAAGATTCTGATTTTGTCGACATCAACACAAACGATATCACTATACAGGTATATTAGTAGCTGTAGAATGTAATAAGCTGTTGTAAACGAGAAGACATTTTTGTTTTGAGTACATTTTTCAGTTTTGAGTTCGTATACGAAATATTCGACTCATTTTTTTGTGGATAGGCTTGCATTTAATTGATGAGTTTTAAATCTACCTTGGTAGTGGTAATACATTACTTTTTGTTGGTGCAACATCCACGAAATGTTATTTTTTGTGTTTATGTAGTTATTGAGAACGTGAAGACGGTTAATTTACCAATAATAGTCAGATCATAAAAATTTTGTTGACGGGTTCCATTCATGGCTGGAGCTAATCGAAATTAAAGCAAGTTTCGGATGACTGCCAAATTGAATAGCGCAACTGCACTCTAAAATTTACTTCATTGCACCGTTCAATTTTGAATTTGATACTTTGAAACGAACCTACCCTATTTTTTAATAATGACATTTTAGTGCATGGTGGGTGGAAAGTACACGAAGTGATGAACTAAACACCTTCTCTGTATTACTATTTGTAATTAGTGGCATATTTTTCTCCTATCACGATAAAGCAGTCAAAGCGCTATAACGAGCTCGCGTAACAGTAGCCGGCCAGCATATTTATGTAATGTACCCAACACCAGCAGAACCAGCAATCTTATTTTATTCTATTATCTTGACGAACCCGAATGTTGAAAACATGTCACAAGCAAAGCCGCCACGAGAATTGAACCCAAAATTAGTGCAGCCTTTCCCTCCCCATGCTGCGCCCAAAGCCACCGCACCATGAACAGTCGTTGCAATCTTGCACAAAATGGCGATTATAAACCCACGCTTTGTCAGAAAAAGCAAGGTTCTGCTGGTGCTGGGTACATTACATAAAAACGCCTGCCGGCTATCTTGTGTACCACTCTAAAATGGGGGAATTTCGCTTAGTGACTTTCCCAGCAGCACAAGTAAACTTGCAGGTTTGTTCTCTACGTACACTGTTCCCGTAAATGCTGACGGTCCAGCAGAGAAGCTGTTAATATCAAAGCAAAAGTCATTGGTTTGACCTTACAGCCCCGGAAGCGGATCATCTTACCACTCGACCATCTGAGTTGTTAAAGTTTATTATTTTCTTTGAGGTTGTACCAAAATAAACACCGATGGCACATCTGAACCTTACCAAAGAAGATAAGCAATTTGACTATAGCGTTTTTATACTTCTTGATTAAAACTAAAATTTAGACAAATTGTGATGTTAGCTCTGATGACAATAGCTTTATTGGACAGAAACAGCAGTCGTTTTTCAGGATTTCCAATTTTAGGCTCGTAAAGTTGCTTCCAACCAAAATGGTTCATTATCTTTCACTCTAAACTTTACCCAAAATGATGACAAAATTGAAACGACTACCTCATCTTCCACGTTAATTAAAATAGAATCAAATCCAAACAGCGGGTTTAAAGCATTTGCATTCTATGCTACGTTAGTGAAAAACGAGTTGACGTTGAACTCTAATCAAAGAACGTCTCAAGTAAGTGTACTTGGTTTTTTTGAAAGAAGTAATATGTTTTGTTTGAATTGTTTTCGACCTAGCCAAACGCTGAAATCCGATGACAACGTACTTTTCAAAACAAAACGTTTAATTATGAAGTCGCTTCTTTTTGATCATTAACAGTCTCGAAATTATTATTGAGAAGCAATTAAATCACTAGTGTGTTTTTCGCAAAAACTCTTTGCTTTACAAATGAGTTTAAAAAATGTTTTGTCGCAATATTTGCACATTTTCTTTTTTTCTGTTTTCAGATAGTTTCAGTGGGTGCCCTTAATGGTAATAATCCTTCTAGACTTCGGCGGTCTTATTTGAGAAAGCGTAGAAATGAAGAAGTTTTAAATTCACAAAGTGATCAGGTAACGTAAATTGTTTTATGAATGATTTGCTTGAAAGAAGAAAACGACGTGCAGTTACCACCAAAATTTCTTTACAGCAGCGATAGCGTATTCATAGCTATTATGTTCTATACATTTGGTTCAGTATGTCCACTGTTCAGTGCAGCAATCAGCATTATTTTGAGCCATACAAAAGTTGTGTTGTCCACCGGCCAGCAACATGTAATCGGTACTTTGCGCTGTTAATAGATCCTTCGTGAATGGTTCAATTCACGGCTGCCCCTCCTGCCAATCCCTTCTACATTTGACGCACATACCGCGTGACTGTTAACTTGAAAAGCCAAGTTCAGTTCTTGGTCTCCCTCAAATGTACCACTGAAGTTCTATTGTAGTGAGAATTTTTTATCTTAATTAAGGGGCTATTGGGATGTGTATTGGGCGTTGCTTGGTTAATGCATTAGCAACTTAGGTCTACTAAACCATTAAAGCCAAGGTAACATGGAAAAATATACAGTACATACTTCATGCTGAATCCTGCTTACAGTGTCGTAACTCGTAACTGTCGTATATCATAATTGAATGGCGATTCTTGTACACTAAAACGACGCAATAGACCTTTTTCCGGCGCCCCTAGCGGCGAAAATTTGTTGCTACGGTGGACAAGCTATCAGACTTCGCTTAGTGAAAAGCATAGCTTTTATGGTACGTTGGTTGGAAAATTGCAGCAGAAAGATTAATTTAAGATATCTGCTTGGTATTTCAATTGTGCACATCGATTAGTGCAAGCATGGGGTGAAGAGTGGACGATTAGTTGGAATTTGCTAGAAAACATTTTAAGCTTAGGGCTTAGACTAGTGGGTTTCATAGGACCAACTGCTGCAAACCTGTACGAGGCTGTACTTTGTGTATGTACTGCAGCTGTACAACACTGGTTGTGATATCAGCTTATGTTATAGCCTAGATGAAATACTTTCCTCTGGACTCTCCTAATTGCAAACTAACGTGTAGTCAATGCGTGACAAATAAACCAAAGTTTTTGGCAAAGCTATGGCTTTGATAATGGATGATGCAAAAACTGAAGTAGGCCTACCGTAAGCACTGTAGATGAAGTTTACAGGTTAGCAGCATAATATGGTTTGCAGGCCTAGCTCAGCCGATATCCCACCAGTTTCATTTTATTTTTCTGTGATGATCGGCGTGCCATAGCTTAAGTTAAAAGGCAAAATTGGCTAAGGTTACATGACCGTAGCATTTGTCACTTTGGTTTATTTTATCATCCCTTCACGCTCTCCCCAGTTGTACCAGAGTGACAATAAAGCAAAGAGACAAATGTTACGATCACGTAACCTTATCCACTTCAAAGTTAAAATCTAATCTATAGCCAGGGCTCTGAGAGTATGAGGTACCGGTAGGCAGTTCATAATTTTGTTGCAGTCAAACTCAGCATTGACTGAACGCTAGTTTGCTATTAGGACAGTCCAGAGGAAAGTATTTCATCTAGGCTGTAGCATAGCTGACATCAGAATCAGTATTGTACTGTACAGCTGCAATACATACTAAAGCACAGCCTCGTACAGGTTTGCACTAGTTGGTCCTATGAAATCCACTAGCATAAGCCCTAAGCTTAAAATGTTTTCTAGCAAATTCCAACTAATCATCTGCTCTTCATCCTATGCTAGCACTAACTCGATGTGCACAATTGAAATATCAAGTACATATGTTCAATTAACCTCTCTGCAGCAATTTTCCAACCAACGTCTCATAAAAGCTATGCTTTTCACTGTGCGAAGTCTGATAGCTTGTCCACCGTAGCAACAAATTTTCGCCACTAGCGGCGCCGGAAAAAGGTCTATTTACTTGCTTTTTTGATGTTTTGTGTAAGATCAAAGCTAGGTTATTACTGTACATTAATGACGCTTCGAACAATTCATAGTCAGCATTCACACGTGTTGAAAGCAGAATGGATATTGTTTGATAATCGTGATACCAAAGATTCAACATTGTAAAAACTCTCATGAACTTTTGTGCACCGACAGAAGCACGAAGACCAAAAAGCCTATCGATTATAATCGAGGGACATTTTATTTGTCACGCAGAATGTTTCGTCAGCTGCTGATTTCCTTGTTTCACTCTCCATAACCTTCGGTGACGTCAAAATTCCGAACTCTGAAACCAAAACAAACAATCCTTTAAAGGTAATTTAGCCGTTTTATAGTCGGCACGTTCATCTACCTTTTGGTTCGCAAAGTCACGTTTCTGTCGTAATTATGTCATCAGGTTGTACGGTTATGGCAAGTTTTGTTGTTTTGCTGGCTAATGCAGATACAGCTAGATCGTGATTTGTTACTTGCTGTTTCGTTGTGGTTTTATTATCTAGTTTTTCATAAAAATCGCAAAGTTGTCTTACAAGTCATCACCACTTCTCTAAACTTGTCCCCACGCATGTAATTAGGATATAAAATTTTGCATCAAGGCATCAACACGCTACAGGTGTTTAGGCCCAGTTTAATTCAGTCAGTAAAATCTCTCCTGGATGATGGTGTCTCTTTGAAAGCAATAAATCTGATGTGATTTGTTTATTTAGTTTGCTTGCTTGCAACTCTAAGACTAGCAATGACATTATCCAACACACAATAGCTATGACCACAAACTGGAATTACTTTTGGGTTTAGCCCATTGACGGCAGAAGCGTATAGCCAGTGCAATATTTTGGGGACTTAATTAAAAAAGCCAAAGATTGCAAATACGGTATCAATAAAGAATGTTCAATCATACTTTAGATCACTATTCGTCAAAAGGGAGCAGTACCCAATGCCTCCCCTCCTGGCTACGCTAGTGATTGATGGTCTCATGTGCACCATCATACAGCATAATGTGTGTCCACTTTGCAATTGTATGTTTTCATGTATTCGGAATCAAACAATATTTTGGGTAATGTCGGGTCTTGTAGTTTTTTCATGTTGCCCTGAAAGCATCGCTAAAACGAATCAAAACTAGGCGGGAGGTGGCCTTGTACCAATCGTAGATTCTTTCCAGTAAAATAGGCTGACTGTTGATTAACCACAAAAGCTTATAAAGAAATTCTTAAAATTTTGATTGCTATCTTTTAGCGTCATCTCCACAAAGCGGAAATATCTCGATGGGATTTCGACAGATTAAAATGGAAACCTGCTGACCAATGTCGTCAAGAAAATCTCACGCAACCTACTTACAAATGCAAAGAACTTGATAGCTATGCTGTAGTGTTTGTAAGTACGGATTATTTTGGATGTTTGTAATGAGCGCTGTTTTTAGGCCTAACAAGTGTGTTAACAGTATGCATTTTTGTTGTTTGTCAGCTGCTTCGGGTGTTTAGTCAAAGTTTCTTTAGTTTTGGATGATTTTTGCAGACTTCTAAAGAAGTTCCATCAATTTTGGTTTTAAATGGAATTACCTACTTCGGATGCGTTGCATCAATCACCTGCCTTGCAGCAACCACTTGTAATCATTTACAAAACAAGTACATAGTCATATAGTTTAAAAAATTTATTGGACATTGGGCATCTTTTGTTTATGCAGTTTTTTTCAGAGAGATTGATGACATGTTAATGGTATAGAGCAGCATGTACTGTAGCTCTTACTGGATTTTGAAAGTCTTTTTAATTTGGATCAGCTAAACAAGACGGTTCTAAAGTACAAAATGGTTTGGCGCTGCTTATCATCTACTGTGTGTTGTCGATACGACCAGTTAGAAGAATATGATCTTTATGTGTTTTCGTCGAGACTTACATTTTTTAGCGATTCCAGAATTCATTTTAATGAAACGGCTTTGTTGCTACCTGTAAAATCACTGAAACCAAAGCAGTAATCAAGGGTCTTCAACAAACTTTTACTTTCCTTAATAACATTTTTCAGGGAAATGCGCCAAAACCCAGCTTCAATGACTTTAGCAAATACTTGCATCTGCTTGATCTGTGTTTATTTCTTCTACATGATTGGTGTGGGACTTGCTGGTATCAAATCATCTTGTGATTTTATTGCATTTGTGCTGCACTACTTTGCCCTGACTGCTGTAGCTTGGACTGCAGTGCATGTTGTTCAGTTGTACGAATCAATTACAAAGGTTTGTCTTCAAAATAGCACGGTTTTTCAATTGTGCTAAAGTCACTATAAGATTTGCATCAATCTCAACTTTTTTGATAATTATATCATTTACATAGTCCTGCAAAAAGAGACATCATAGCAGGCCTTTTAAAGACTTATTAAATAAACGCTCTAAAACCCAACTCTATGACTAGTTTCGCGGTTTAACCGCTCGTCAGGGGACTCAGGTTCGAACCGTATATTTTCACGCAGTCTTTTTAACGCTTTGACCTGCTTTTACGTAATTACCCTACCAGCAAAGCAAAATTTGTTCGAATGATACTCGAGACAAATGGGAAAAATTGCGACTACAAAAATAGTTTTTTGGTCGACCACTTGCAGAGTCTCTCTCTCCTTTTTTCGACGTGTAAATACCTATTTTTAGAGATCAATCACAAAGGGCGAATGAAAAAGGGGCCTCTCATTGTCTAAATCTGGCCCTGCCCCCTAAATTGTTTACGGGCAACGCCCCTGGTCGCATTGTTTAATTACAACCATGTTAAGCTGGAGATTAAGTGTTTACGGCGTTTCTATTTTTAGCATTCCTTTGCTTTCAAACCAAGCTCAACCATGCTTTACGTCTTAACATATGGCTTACCATTTATCTTGGTTTTTCTTAACATATTGATCACTGTTCACGGACTTGATCCTCAAAACAGCCCAGAAGGTAAGACCTGTGCATACATTATTCATTAACACATCTTTGAATACGATTAGGGAACACAAGATACTTTTTTGTTAATGACAGTTGAAGTTGGTTTTCAATCGTTGTACTTGAAATTTGATTGTGACTGAGGAAATTACCAAATGAGCTTGCTCTATTCCAGTCAACAGCTCAGATGGCCTAGTGGTAAGAACGTCAGTCTCTGGAGCTGTAGACTCGCGTTTGATTCCGAGTCGGGGCAAACCAGTGACTTTAAATTTTTTTTTCACAGCGTGTCTGCTTGACGCTCAACATTAAAGGGACAGTGTGGAGAAAAGCCGGCAAGTTTTTTTCTTGTACCGTTGGGAAAGGCGCTAAACGAGGCTAACTCATCTTGGTGAGATAAGCAGATAGCCGACAACTCCTAGGCGAGCTCGTCACAGCGCTTTGATCGCTTTCTCGTAATAGCAGGTTAAATATGTAACTAAATCTGAAAATAAATACAAATACAGTCAGGTGACGCTCGAAATTGGAGCATTGCATTATTTTAATCTTGCGAGATGGTGAACGCAACCGGCTGGTTCGTGTAGTGGCTAAAGACTTTGTTACTGACTCGTACGGTCTGGAGTTCGATTCGCCACGGGTCAAATCCACATTAGCGACAACGGCTCGCCATCGCTGCGACGTTTCTTCGAAGCTGTGTTGCCCAGTTACTAAGCCGTGAAGATGGGCCTCGCCACTGCTGCTAATCGCTTCGGCGTAATACAGCGAATATAGTGAAAATTTTTTGATTTGAATACTGAGTAGTAGCAAATTATTTATCAAAAAAAATTTACAACCTCGTGCAGATATCTTTTTTGAGTCATTATACCGATATAAACATGCTTGCTGGCTCCAGCCTCCATCATTAATTTGGGGATTTTTCATACCGTTTATGCTGTTGTTGGTTGGAATGTATGTTGCTTTTGCTTTGTTGGTCAAAGACGTGTTTTTTCTCAAGAAAGAAGTAAGTAAAATATCACATAAATCTTTAAAGAGTGACTGTTTTTGTAGCTGCCAATAGAAAAAAGAACTTGACGACCTAGATTGGATTGTGCACACACATTTTTTCACATATACATGAATAGAAAAGCGCCACAGCGTGTTTCACTTTGCATAGCAGCTTCAGGAGGCTTTTTATTCAATTCAAATTACGTTTAATAAAATACTTTCGGTAAAGGCATTCCCAAAAGATCTCAGCAATAGGGTGAAACGGACCGCATATATAACTTTGTAATTTCTTTTCATTTTATGGCAAACAGGTAAAGCATTTCTCGTACACACGCGACAAAATGGCATTTGTCTAACGCAGATATTTCGATAATAAAGCCCAGGTAACTTATTTTACTGTAGATTGATTGTGCAAATGAATTCATTTCTGTTCGCGAGTTGTTTTTTTCAAAAATCTGATCATTATTTTGATTTTTCTACTTAACAACATCTTAGCGATTGTGCACAATCTTCATTCCACCATTCTCGATTTTTATTTTAATCGCGTTTAGTGAGACGAACTTTTCATCAAATGAGGTCCCTTGCACTCTCTGCAGAAAACCAGGTCCTAAATAAAAAACGAAACAATTGGTTTGTTGTGTCCCTTATCAACAACGAAGCCCGCCGGTTAGTTCACTTGTTAAGCAGTCGCTTTCAGTGCGGGAAGTTTGGGGTTCGATTTCCGGGCTGGTCAAATTGGTCCAGTGTTCCCAACGGCTCGCCACCGCTGCGACGTTTCTTCAGAGCTGTGTTGCCCTGGCGCTAAGCCGTGAGGATGAGCCTCGCCACTTGTTATACACTTCGGCGTAATAATTCGAATATAATAAAAATTTGATTTGGTGTTAGAACAACGAGTCTATTGCACGATAGACACTTCCTTAGAAAATCTCATAGTAATAAAGTCTCAGCATACATACGGTTTAAGCATTCTGGATTTGACTGAAGGGCATAGCCTTCAAAAGTAACTCGAATCTACAACACCGTTGCTGTACATTACAAACTCGCTTGCTTTTGAATTTATTAGATGGACTCCAACGCTGAAGCCTCACCAATGAAAGAAGAGCTGATAAATGCATTTGCACTGGTCACAACCACCTGGCTCTCTTGGACTTTCGGATATGTGACCATAATCTCGGACAACCCCTCACACCAAATTGCTATGCAGTGGTTGTTTGCAATCAGTATCATTTTTCAGGTATTGCAAAATTTGCATTTAAATCATTTCCATTGATTTTGCATTTGTTTATAACATACAGTAGTTGGTACTGAACCTAGTTGAGTTGATTTAATTGTATTATCTCAGTTAAGACAGTTCGTTTTAACATTCTGTAACCTTCTTCTAATGGCCGCTAATTTTTTAAATGTTTTTGAAGAGTGTAAACAAATTTGATAAGTATTTTACTGTTGAATATTTAGCCCAATCATTTGAAAATTACAATTAAAAATAGGAGTTGTGGTAATTCCACTGCTGTAGGAGTCTTACTATCGCTGCAACAATTCGCTACGTTTGTAACCGTGCTGCCTGATTGGTCGCGGAGACGGCATAGCAAACTCGCCACACGCGTGAGCTTATGAGCGAGTATCAATATAGGCTGATGTCCTATTACGTCCGGGGGAGGGAAGCAAAAACACACGCTAAAGTTTTGAAAACTCGATGCGCTAAAACTACACGACATTTTGGACTTCTTGGAGCTTGGCATAACTTTTGTTTAAAAAATTCTAGGCTGCGCAAATATGTAGCCCACGTTGATTTTTGGGCTTAAAACTAGTTGATACAACGGTTCACCCCAGTCTTCTGAAGTTTCAAAAAATCCCAAGCTGAATAGGGTTAAAACCTAACTTGTTTTTAATCGTTGTGGTATCCCTAGCAGCCCTAAATTGTTGTTAATCATCGTCTATCAACAGGGTGCCATCATCCTCTATCTCTTCTGCATAAAGCGGCAAGATGTCCGCGAATTGTGGTTGTCTCGGAAGGTTAGGTTTCCATCCAGATTCACGGCTACTTTCCATTTGCAACCAGAAGCAAGATGCGTTGTTGAGGAGAAACCCGAAACGACGGCTGTATAAGCGCTTTGTGATTTTACGCGTGAATTTCTTCTATAAGGTAGCAGGATCAATCTAAAATGAATTGCTACTGTAGAGCCTTTTCTTTAAAATTTAGTATTTACCTGTAAGAGTATTTATTGAATTTTGGGCAATTTTTTTCAAATATATGCAGGACTATTTAGACATAGGAAACTTTTTTATGGTAGATTATACACAGGCAGTATTTTTTTTCTCAGTAAAACGCTTTGGAAAAATTTGCCATACCTTGTGAGGTGAATTACTGCACATAGAGAAAAAACACATCTCTCAAACTTTGGGAGCTTATGCTATTTTAAAGAACCGATTGTTCAAAAATCATCTTTTTAAATCAATTTAAAGTGGGCTGGTTCCCACTAGGTACGCCTATAGTCTTTGGCTTGTTTCGTTACGATTCTGCTCAATAACTTTATATGCAGCTGGTCTGTGTGTGCTTTTTGGTAATTTTTTAGGTCGCTGTTTTTACAAATCGTCTTGCTATGCTCTGATTAATTTTTGAAAAAGTATTCTGGTCCTTGCAAAATTTTTGAAATTTTTGTATTATGTGTGTATAATAGCCTACAGTATGTAACGAAATTATAGAAAAAAAATTGCTTGATTTTTTCATATTCAGAGGTATACAATCAATACTTAATGAAAAAACTTTATCTACGATTGATTAAATTTATGATTGCAGTGTTTGACTTGTTTGGCAATAAAAAAGCGAGAATTTTTAAGATATAAGTTGCAGACAGGTTATTTATTTTGAGTTTTAGTGTGGATTGAGGTATGGTATTTTAACATGTAATTTGTGTTTAGACGTTGTAGTTTCAGCACTGCTAATGCGTCTTTATAAACTTTAAATATTGAGGGTGAAATTAAGTCTAACAGTGGTCGATATGTATAAAATGTCTTTGAAAGTTTTGAAAAATGATGATGAATTATTTCTATTGCAGCATGCTCTGAAACTTGAAAAATACGTTTACAAACTTTATCGTAGGTAGAGGGCAGTATGACACCCTACGCAAAAGCACGAGGCATTTGCACGTGGAGCAGGCCGAGTGATGCGCGGTTGAAGTATTGGGCTGCGAATCTAGTTTCGTGGGATCTTTGCCAAACTAGGTCAACTTCCATCACGCTTATTACGTGGCTTAAAATAATAATAATTCATAATTTCAAACGGTTTTTAGCACTGAAAATCAAGTGATTGAACCTTTGGTTCAAGCAGTTACGGTTTTGAAAAATTACTTCAGACCGCCAAAAATATTTGATATTATTTACCAATTTGCTCAAATTCTATCACAGCAACTGCAGAAATTTCGCAAAATCAACTTCTTTTGCTACAACACAAGCTTTTGCAAAATCAATTTTTCATTATACTCGCCATATTACCTGCGATGGCGGAAAAATTTCTAAAGTGGGGGGCCCAAAAGCAATGAATAGATTTCCTTCGCCTGCAACCCATATTGGCTTGTCCTCATGTGACATCTCCTACTTATGTGGGCTACAGGTTCACGGATTTTGCTTCAAGTGTCTCTGCATCACAATCATCAAAAATTTAATTATGATGCGGAAACCAGAACCAAGAACTGTGGGTCTAAAGCCCACGTAAATTGGACATGTGGACAGGGTAATTGTGTAGCTAAAGTTTATTTTTTCAGCAACGTTATTTCCTACACCAATAAGGTGATGCGTAGAGAAATAGTAGAACTTCATAAATCGCATTACCTCACGTAAAACTAGAATGGAAACGTTTTATTTGCTTTCTCTGACTAAAAAAAGCAATTTTGTTTGCAAAAAAATTGCTAGGGTTGACACTGCACAGCAAAGCAAAGTGAATTAAAAAAGTTATATACCTCCACTCAAAAAAATTTAAAAACTAGGCTATAGATATTTTGCACAGTCCGCCTCTTTTGTTTAATGAAAGCTGCTTATTTTATCGATTTTAAAGGTTAATTGTCAACGTCAAAATTAAGTCTGAAAAATGCAAAGCTCCTAGCTCCTCCTCGAAAATTAGCCTCGTTCCTTGCGTTGCGAAAAAGTACACTGCAAATACAGTAGGCTACATTTCTTGTGAGTGACTGTCTGCAAAGTCGGTGCAGATAGAAGGGTATGGGGGAAACGTGGGACCTATCGGACGATTTGACCTATCGGACAGCAATATATTTTCATGATCATGTGATCAATTTGCGGTTTCATTTTAGTGAAAGCAGTGGAGTCTCACTAGTGGTAAAATCACATGTTTGTGTAAGAATGGAGCAAAAAGCGTGGTGGCTACAACAAAAAAATTGTTTTTCTTGGTTCAAAGTAAAAAAGATCAGGCAGGATAATTTTAAAATTTTAGGAAGCTTGCACAAAGTGTTGAAATCTCGTTTGCACTGGTAGCTAAGTGAGTCTCGTGCTTATTAAAGGTAGCGAGTATACATCTAGGTGACATTTCAAAACCACAATATTTTGGGAAGGAAGTTCAAAATGGCTACCAGGGGATCTTTCGGACGGGGCCTATCGGACATGTTGAATTACTCAGACGCTGTCCGAAAGGCGTAGAATGATGTTGTAATAATCTTGCCACAACCCGTCTCAGTCGCAACAACGAAGCGGCTGAGCGGAATTTTTACCTTCAAAGCCGATTTTGTTAACTACAGTGTGTAGATTATGTTGCCGTAATTATCGGTTATTATGCATAAATGTTTCGTGTTAATACACATTCGTTCGCCATCTAATTGTAAACGATCTTTATGAGACGTTTTCTTTTACTTTAGGTCACATTTGCAGCTGTCAGAAAGGTCTCGACCCTATGGACGAAAGGTCGCCGTGGATGGGGACCGTTCGGACGTTTGAGTGACCCTTTTCAATCGCAAATAAAATTACCCATAGCATTTCGAATCTTTCCATTTGAGTGCGGGATATGTTTTTTACAAACCAAAGTCCAACTTAAATTAAAAAGCATTTAAAATTGTCTAACCAGTTAGACAAAAAATAAAATCAAGTAAATTTGTCCGATAGGTCCCACACTTCCCCTACTGTGAATATAGTGTTGGAGGGGTCTATAGCTTTGAGTTTAGTAGCTATTGCGTACTACAAACGTCACTTAATGACAACTACTCCACCTCGCCTCGTCTCAAAACGTACTGAAAATGTTTTTTTCATATCGAAAGCTTAGATCAGTGATTCTCAATCTTTTCTGAATCGTGGCCCCTTGACTGTACCTCTAAAAGATCGTTGTTTTTTATAGAGTGTAATTTAAAAGTCCCGGTAATTTAAAAGTAAAACAATGATTCCTACCATCGTGGCTCCCAGGAGAACACTATGTGCTCTGAGGTCCCTTTGGGGGGCCAAGGGCCACGGTTGAAAACCCCTGGCACAGATGCTACCAATCGCTGGTTTGCCTTTTATGTAAGATGCTCATTTTGACATTTACAAGCCGCAAGTTAATTTTTTGCTATGAAAAGATTGCACTTTTTCTGTTCCCCCCACCTCGCTAACAAAATTTTAAAGAAAACATTTTTGGAGTTAAGCTCTTTCCTGGGTTTCAATTGCGATGGTATGCCTATTGCCTATCAAGTTTCCAATACATTCATGCACTGGTATTACTGTAGAAATAAACGCGTAAATTAGGGCCCCCAGGCCCCCCCCTGAAAAAAAAAGTGGAGGGCCATGGCCCCCCCGGTTCCGCCACCTATACGTATTACGTCGAAGCATGTAACGAGTAAAGAGCCTATCTCTGCGGTTTAACGCCCGGGCAAAACAGCTCGGAAGAAACGCTGCAGTGGTGGCGAGTCGGTTGCGACGACTCCGAAGAAACGTCGCAGCGATGGAGCGACGCATTGCCCGATTTGATCGGCCCGGGAATCAAACCCAAGCCCTCCAGCGTCGAGAGCGATGTCTGTATCCCCAACGCCAACCGACTGACCAACAAGTTCTGCAACCTTCGGTGATCAAATTGACTGCTTTTACGCAGTGAGAAGTGACGGGAAATGCGATAATTACAAAATACCAAACTTGTCTGACAAGAACTCAGTCAATTCCCTTCGAATAACATGTTAAACGCTTCAGACATAACAACAGGGTCAACTTTAACATGTTTGGCAAGATAAGAACAGTCTAATAAACGTTGGCAAGTTGATTTTCACGAAATCGAGCTGAAAGTTCGACGAAAAATAAAGCGTTTAAAGAAATCTGCGCTATTTCGGCTCATTATTTTTAAGCATTTTGAAGACTAAGAGCGACTAAAATTTGTCATTTAGCTAAAAACAACATTTTTGAATGCTTGCAGTAACAAGAAATCCTACATATTCGTAGTATAAAACGGTAGATTTTATATCTTCGCCAAAAAGTTCGGGAATTGTGCTGTATTGTAATGGTAACGGCTCGCCACCGCTGCGACATTTCTTCGCAGCTGTGTTGCCCAGGGGCGCTAAGCCACGGAGATGGGCCCCGCAACTCGTTGTAAGCTTTGGCGTGATACAGCGAGTAGAGTAAGTTTCATTTTTGGATGGGAAGTACGTTCGCAAACAACAATTAACAGAAAACAATCACAGTTATTGAATTCCCAATGAGAGGCTGCGAAAAGACCATAAAATCCAGCCCGAAAAACTGAGTGGTTGTTGAGTCTGCAGGCTCTTAGTGAACGTTTATTTTGATTTGGATCAGAATACGCATTATTTCAATGTCTTATTTAAAAATTTACGCTCTTAGTCAAAAAATCTATTAGCATAAAAACTAATCGCTGAAACTGGGTCCAACAAATGGAAAATGTCGAAGTGCCAGTCGGGACTTGACGTGTGCTGATCATGCAATCACGTTTAGCGATTAGTGTTCCTATATTTTGGATGATGAATGGCCAAGACAAATATCCAACAATTTTGATCAGGCAGACATTTTACGCTTATATAAATGGATTGATTACGCATTACAATTTATTAAAATTTACGTAGGCAAAAAGGTTTTGAAGTTGGCGTTCAGTTGATGGTTAGTTGCAACTCAAGCGGCAGACCTAGTTTCTCAGGCTTTAGATCAACGAAACGAATGGCTTCCAGAGCAATACGTTTAGTTGTAGTTTGAGCAGTCATTATGCAGCATTTGAGCGAGACGATGAAGTAATAAAGTCAGTAGTGTACGCAGTAGTAACGCAGTGAGTATTCATAATGCGTGGGGGGAGTTCTTTTTTTTGTATATTCCTCCTTTTACTTGCGACCTAGCCAAGGTCCACACAACAAACTACAGCAAATACTTCGAAACTGAACTTCCATGCAGCGTAAAAACCGGAAAAAGTTTTTAAGTCAGGGCAGATGCATCTATATTTTTAATTATATTTACTGTAGTTTGCAATATGTTTACATAGTGTTTAGATCCTAAATCAATGCGCACTGCCATCGTTTTGAATGGACTACTCCCTTGTGGACGTTTTGAAATAATTGTTGGCATTGACACAGAGCATGTTCAGTTGCCGTTTGAGGGATTTTTTGAGATCAAAATATTTGACTTTGTCTCAATAACGTGACCTATTCAAACAAATAAAGATTGATTAGAATTTGGAAAAGCTTGTGTTTTCTGTGAACAAAATTAAACATTTCAAAAGTTTGTACCTTAGAAAAATAAAAGTATAAACGTCGATAACTTGTTCATGTATAGTAGTGATGGGGTAGTTTTTGATGTTATAATCATTTTGGGGATTTTTTGTGCGTCAGCGTGTACTTGCGTACCTTCACATTTTGTATTATTTTCAGATATAGTTGGTGTGTAGTTTGTGTTTTAATACTCAAAATTCAGAGCTAAGTGACTTTATTGAATCTCAAAAATTATACTGTATTTATTGCCATCCTCATATGAAGATGAACTTTATGCGATATCGACTTGGACTTAGTTTGTTAATCGTATTCCAACTATCTGTGCAAGCCTTAGGTCAGTGGGGAGAGCAAGTAAAGTTTTTTTTAAAGGCGCATTTGCCAATACGCAACAAGCGACTTGCGACATGGGTCAACGCGAAAAAAATTATAATGTAAGTGAATGTAGAAGGTTTTCGCAGGTATTCGCGTCAACGCTAAACACTAAAATAGAACAAACAAGCTGCGATAAAAAATTGTCGCATGTCGCGTTGTCGCGTATCGGTAAACGCACCTTAAGACCACTTTAATCAGTTAGCCTACCTTGGCTAAAACATTTTCTACAAATTTTGTTTAATCAAGTCTGATGAAAAGCAATGAAACTTATTGGGAATCGGCAGAAGGAAAAAGGGACTACTAAAGAAATTTGAAAAATTTCATTGCATACATTTACCCTATAGTATACGCATGTCCACTCATTTGTCCAGTTAAGTAAGGCAAAGCCCATGGGCATTTGCATGATAATTAAGATGTTGATGTCATAATCTTTTTTTTCAGTTATGACATCAAAATTTTGATTATGATGCAGAAATGCCGTTGACTTTTTAACCCACGGAAAGTGGGAGTGTGGACAGACTCTGGACGATTGTGCCTTGGTCACATGAAAGAGAAAACTGCGAAACAGTGTTTAAACCTAAAAGGTAACTAAAATGGGAAGAAAATCATCAAGATTTCTATGTTTTATGAAAAAAACTGCTGAGTTTTCCAATACCTCCATTTTTTCCGAAACTTTTGTCGTGTAGTTTGTTTCTTGTTTTTTTGTTTCAATTTCCATTAATATTTCAGGCCAAAAAATTACTTGCGGATTTAACGACACAGCTACACAGACTGAAAAAAATTTCACCTCCCCTAACTGGCCACTGAGTTATACAAACTTATTGCGATGCAGATGGCTGATCACAACCGATTCCGATTCAAGAATTGAAATCAACTTTGAAAATATTCAACTGGAAAATCATTACGACTCCCTGGCAAGTAACATTAATCGATATCTGATTGCTCTTCGCATCAATACCCTTAATGATTAAGTTTTTTGATAGCATGTAGTAGGTAAATGATTATATAACCAATGCACACAAATTATGGGATGCCACATGCAAATTGTGCAGGCTCAAGTTGGGTTGTTGTTTTTTCAGTGAGTTTTTGTGAATCGGTTACTCGATTAAGCGGTGTTCGGTCCTGGTTAGTTTGCATTTGTTTTTGTTTCGATTTCATTCATTTATACATTTTTGTTGGTGGTTATCATCTCCGCAACTAAGCAGCTAGGCAGCGCAACTATGTACGGTGCAACGATGGTAAATCACTGTCAGCGCTGTGCTTGCATTTTGTGCAACGAGTTATAACTGCTTGAACTGGTTATAAGCACAGCGCATTTGTAATGCGATTTGCAAAGTAATACAATTACTATAGGAAGCTAGTAATCTATTGTAAAATCAATTGGTTAAATATGTTGCAGACCTTTAAGAGCGGAAACTATTCGAGAAGATTAACTGGAAGTCCGTGTCTTCGACCTTATATATCCCACACATCGTCTGTCAGCATTAGTTTTTTCACTGATAGTACAGTCATTGGAAGAGGTTTTTTTGCAACTTACAAAAGTAACTATTGTGGTTGTTTCTTACAATAAGGCTCCATTGTTTATTTGTTTACGAATAAATATTAAACGGAAAATTCAGCAGCGATTGAAGGAAACGGCGAAGTGAACTTGGGCTGCTCGAGTCAGCAGCCACCCGGTATGTATATCACACGCGATCCGCTCGGGCTGTGAATTGAACCCGCCACGTCGGGCTTGTAACCTGCATGCGGTACCGCTTCACCATGTTATCGATATTTTATTTACAAATCATGTCATAAACTTTGTAATAGTTTTTTATTAAAGTTGAACTCCCACTGGCAAAGTAATCGCCACAAGGCCTGAGAAAAAATTAGCGTACGCCTTAGACCTTATGCGTATCTCGTCGCCACCTGTGGTGTAATCAAAGAGAAGTTTAAGGGCATTGCCTCCTTTTTTCGAAGAACAATCGGAAATGAATTTAAAACATTGTTATAAAATACCACAATCTGTGCAACCTTTGGGCAATCATATAGTACCTTTTAAATTTTCCACTATCTATCCTTCTGGTCCCATGTAAAAAGATATCTTAAATGTTATTAATGTTATTGCAAGAAATAGCATATTAAGCTACACAGATTGGACAAGCTATACACGAAATATAATCTTGCTTTGCGTTTTTATTATTTAGAAACTTCAGTTTTTCCTGAAGCGACTTCACCCAACACAGGTAACATCGAATTGTGTTCCATCATTGTAGGCCTATTATAATATTGAATTGTGTTGTGTTATCTTATGATGATATTAATGATGTTGTTATTTTTTCTCTGCTCTTTTTTTATTTCTTTTTCATGAATCGTGGGCTGTTGCATTTGGGTGCGGTCGGCTGAGGTGACCATTTGGTCTTTCGCCGATTCCCCTGCGCTTTTGCGTCGCGAAAAATGGATGATTATTGAATATTGCTAAGTATAGGCAGCGTATTGTATTGGATGAATGCTATTTTGCTTGCTATAGTCGAGCTGTAGCAAGCAGTTTATCGTGATGAAAAATGTAAGCCATTCAAAAACACGGCTGTCAGTTATGACAACTCACAACATTCCCATGAACTCTATTTCAACGTAACAAGATAACTGTTGTTTTGTTGTCGTTGTAATTACTATTTGCGTGAAGTTTACTCTAGTCTAGACAAACGTTTCAGAAATTTTTGCTCAAGTTCAGGCTTTATTCATTTGCATATTTATTTTTATAGCATTATGTGGTTTCAATGCTCAAGCAACAATTGTTCCTCAGCAATTAAACTCTCCGAATTGGCCGAACCCATTTCGTGCCAACCAACAATGCATGTGGCTAATCACAGCTCCCGCGGAAAAGACTATCAACATAACCTTTTACAGTTTTGCTATATCTGAACAACATGATTTGGAAGTAAGTGATGTGATATGAGCGCGGTGCTGGTCCATATATGTTTCAGTATGTTGAGATATAAGCAGTTGTGTTACTATAAAGCTGTTATGACAGTTCAAATGGCCCGAGTGTAAGAGCGTCTGCCTCTGGAGTTGTTGACTCGGGTTTGATTCCGACTCGGGTAAAACTAATGACTTTAAAATTGGTATTCATAGCTTTCCTGCTTGACGCTTAGCGCTAAAGGGACAGTATGGAGGAGAAGACGGCTAATATACTTATTGCGCCGTTAGGAAAGGCACTTAACAGGATTCCCTCATCTTGATGTGATAAACAGATGACCGGCAATTCCTAAGCGAGCTCGTTATTGAACTCTGATCGCTTTTTCGTAACAGGAGGATAAATAATATGCCATTAAATACGAAAATAATACAGAAAGTCATGCAAAAAAACTAAATTGATGATTTCTAACGAAATCATTGCAAATTTGATGCATGCTGTGGCCCAGCTTTACATTTTCTGACTTCAAGTTTAAACAAGGCAAATTATAGGCTAAGCTTTGCGTAAAGTTATTTTGGTGTTTGTCTATCATGCCACAAAGCACATTACGCATGGTATTTCTAAAGCAATACTAGGTAATCTATTTGCACCTTGGGTTTTTTTCAAAATATTTAGCATATAACTGACCATCTAATACAAGTTTATTTCGGAATACAATAAATATGGCACGAAAATAGTTTAAGGAGAAAAACAGAGTCGCAATAATTCTTGGAACTGTACGTTTCGACGACATAGGTTTAGCAGCTCAGATGGTTGAGTGGTAAGAGCGTCCGCCTCGGGAGCTGTAGACTGAGTTTGATTCCGAGTCGGGTCAAACCAATGACTTTGAAATTGCTATTCACAGCTTCCCTGCTTGACGCTCAGCATTAAAGGGACAGCGTGGAGAGCAAGCCGGCAAGTTTACTTGTTGTGCCGTTGGTAAAGGCACTTACCGGGATTCCCCCATCTTGGCGTGGTAGACAGATGGCTGGCAACTCCGAAGCGAGCTCGTACAGCGAAATGATCGCTTTGTCGTGATAGGAGGATAAATATGCAACAAAAAAAAATAGAAAGCTATCATCATAAGCAGATTAAACACTGCATAGTAGGAAACGTTTTTTAGGGGATTTTGTTTACCGGGCATAGCAGGCTAGGCTAACTATTTCAGAAACTTTGTTCTTCCGGTAATAATCACAGACGGATTTTTGCTTAAGCAATACTAGGTAATCTATTACGCACGGTATTCACGTTTTAGTAATTCTCATGCCAAATTTCGACTATAACCAAAGTCTCGTCAGCCTTGCTACGCACAGCCAATCCAGGCTAAACTCATTCCAGACTGTAAAGACTCTGTTTTTTGCATTGCTTTACCTGTACATCTCGACTTCATCTCTTTTCTAGGTTGTGCCCTATTTTCTGTTCACTGTGTTTTCTGGGCTGCATGCGCAGACACAGTGCCTGCCTTGTCCCCCGCTTTTTCACGGGCGAACGGGTTGGGCAGAGAGGTTTTTTGTAGGTTTTGGTAACTGGTATAGTTACAAACCTGAAACAAAATATTCCTTCTCAGATTACCGGGAAAATAATGTTTAAACCAACCGGACTTTTCTATTCTTATCGATTGTTTACAGTGAATCTGTGACATCATAATCCAGCCTGTATTATTTTCTTGAAGGTTTTATTTCAAATGTTCTACCTTGAGCAGAACGAGGAGAGGCTTAGATTTGGAGTGTGTAGTTCTTTTGAAGGTTAGAATTTTTTTTTTTTTTTTTAGGAAGGTGGGAGGTTGCTATGCTGCACTGATGAGACCATAATAAGGTCGAAACGCGTCTGCAGCTGCAAATGAGTGGGTTACCATGGGGGCTTCTAGTGATGTGGGCTAGTTAGGCTAACGGTAACTTGGTTGTGGGTTAGTGGTTATAGGTTCTTTCATTGGGTATCGTTGTTTGGGGCCAGTCGCCTGCCAAAAATAGGGCACAACCTAGAAAAGAGATGAAGTCGAGATGTACAGGTAAAGCAATGCAAAAAAAACAGAGTCTTTACAGTCTGGAATGAGTTTAGTCTGGATTGGCTGTGCGTAGCAAGGCTGACGAGACTTTGGTTATAGTCGAAACATTAATTTGTCCCTTGCAAATTTCTCATGCCAAATTGTTTTTTACCGTTTTTGTACCTCTACGTATATTAATTGATTCCATTTAATAGTTATAGTTCTTATGACGCAACAGTTCACAATATTTCTTTCATACTTTTTTGCTTTACCATAATCAGTTCAGTTTAGGAAGTGCTACTATTTTACTGTTCTCTATTTTACTGTGCTACTATTTTGCTACTATTTATTTCACTATTTTACTGTTCTATTTTACTATTTTACTGTTCAGTTTAAGAAGTGCTACTATTTTACTGTTCTCTGCCAGGGCTGGATTAGGGATGTGCCGAGCCGAGTCCGAGTACTCGACCGAGTATTACAGGTTTTTATTACTCGTACTCGGCCGAGTATTATGCAATACTCGGCTGTTACTCGGCCGCATGTTATTACGCTTATGTTTATCGGTCCAAATATGAAAATGTGTGCGGTAACGCATATTACTGCAGCATTTTTACAAAAAGTCCGATTCTCCAGCGAGAAAAAATATTATTGCGCCATGTTGCAAAACTTGCCGTGTTCAGGAATAAGGGTAAGAGTTGACCGATGCTTGTGATGTCACAGTCAGCTTCTGTGTCTGAATTCCCTTTGCTTTGCAGTCTTGCAGATCAATACTATCCTTTTTGGATTGCATTGTTGCTGAGTTGAAGATTCGATATGTGTTTTGGCACTGCTTCTCAAATCACTTTGGGATGCACATTGCACCTTTTCGTGGGTCAACATCACTGTTCGCAAGCATTTCATTGTAGTGTTAATTCTACGTATTTACTCAATGTATGAGAAAGAACTGAATGGAAGTGTCACTTTGTAAATAATGCTATGTTGTTCATTGGTCAGCATTCTGCTCTTACGCCATTGCTGTTGAACTAGTGGTGTTGTGTTTTAGCTGCTAATATTTAAAAATTTCCGCAGAATTAAAAACAGCTATAAAAATCCATTGCTTTGCTATTTCAGATGTAAAGATATATTAGCCGTAGTTTCAGCATTGGTTCGCCATAGCGCTACTACCACTTTGAGCAAGTAGCATTAGCATACTAATGGCCCTAATATTCAATCACTTTCTGAATAGCCAAAAGCAGCATTAGTTAGGCCTAAGAAAAAAAATGAAAAATCGTTTGTAAGCCTACTTGGCATTACCGTACATCAAATATGACGTCATAGATACTCGGACTCGGACTCGCCGAGTAATTTCATCAGGTACTCGTTACTCGCCGAGTCGAATAATTTTCGTTTTGGCACATCCCTAGGCTGGATTTTCCACCCTGGCACCTGTTATTCTGAAGAAGCTCGGCGTGAATTGCTGAGCGAAACGTCAATAAAAAAGTTGGAGGTTTTGCATTAGCCTCCGTCTTTGATTATTACCGGAAGAACAAAGTTTCTGAAATAGTTATCACAAGCAGAGTAAGCAAGGCAATGCATAATTGAATTTTGTACAGCCTTACTTAAACTGCTGAATTGGACAGCTGAATCTATGGTGTCGAAACGTCCAGTTTTAAAAATTATTGTGGTTTCATTTTTCCTCCAGGAGTGTAATTTGATTTTGATTCTTTTTTGTTTTGTTAAGATTTTAGATGGAGGTAACAGACATCTGTACCAGAGCAGTATGTGTTTTCCTCCTTTCATCAGCACTACCAATGTCGTTCAACTCATTTTGAACGTTGACGGTATTGTTCCATCTTACTCTGGATTTCAATTAATATTCCAAGGTAAGACCGCAAAATTGTACGTAGTCGCAACTTTTTTGCGTTAAAACACCCAAGTTTTGCGCTCTTATGCACTAGTAGGCCTGCATACTTTTGCAACTCCAAAGCAATTCCAATTAAGCGATTGGTTCGTCGCCACTTTTGAAGTTATGTTGGTTGGAAAACCTTGACTATTTTTTGTTGAAAAACCGTCAGTAAACTAAAATGTCTTCGGTTGCTGTTCCATATGGACTGATATGCACACTAAAAACCTACGGCGCCACTCAACTCGACAAAAATTATGTGATGTGCTGTTGATTGGGAACGTTTTAATGTTGTTTCCTTCTGGTTGCTTTTGATTGCTAGTTTAGTTCTACTTTGATTCTCATTCAATAATTTATTTCCTTATTTTGCGCAGAAACAAATGAATGTGTACGAGTAAACGGCGTGGCTTGTCCAAGCAATTCCAACTGCGCAAGTATAAATGGAACTTATCAGTGCGTTTGTTGGAATGGATACACAGGAAATGATTGTGCAGGTGGCTTGTTTATAAATTTGTGCAAGATATATTGTGAAGTGCGATATAGTGGGACGAAAATAGCTTAAGGAGAAAAATGTATTTACATCAATTCTTAAAACAGGACATTTTGACAACGTAGAGTCAGTTGTCATCATTAGCAGTGTAAGCAAGGCAGTATAAAACTGAAGGCACAAAACTTTGTTTCAAAACAAATTATGTAAAATTATATAACAACGCGATTATACTTTCCAGATATAGACGAATGCACTGAAGGTATCCATGATTGCCATGACTTTGCCAATTGTACTAACACCGAGGGCAGTTTCACTTGCGCTTGTCGGGAAGGCTTTGAAGCAAATGGATCAGAATGCATTGGTAAGTCCTGTCAGTTTGATGAAACGTTGATGATAACTTGGAATTAACAATGCTTGAATTTGAACATAACTTTGTCTGTGATCATTAAGATGGGCTTTGGAACTCAACTTTAGTAAGCGATTGTTGCCGGTATGTTAGTAATCATTTCACAAGAGTTTCGGTAAAAACTTATACCACCATCAGTGTAAAACTACAGGGTACCAGGCTAGAATAAACAGCACAAAAACGTAATAAACAAATCAATTTTTTTTCTTGAGCTGCTTATTTTAGCCTAGTGTCCTGCAGTTTCACACGATGATTGTGTAAGTTTTTACCAAAACGTTTGTCCGTGAATTTGGTTCATGTTGGTCCAAACTATAGATTGTACAAATCAAACGAACTATGTTTGAAAAGAAACTGACCGTTTATGGACAAAAGTTCAAAATACTTAATTCATTAATTTGCACTGTGGCTGTACAGAATACAGTGCAAAAAAGTAAATTTTGAAACGGAATTTTTGAATAGTCATTTCAAAAAGAAGTACCCGCACGTTTTGGGTTGCTTTTATGACGTCGATAGATATTTACAGTACATAACGCATTTTGCGGATGTTTCGTTGAATTAAAGGTATTTGTGAAAGCCAGGTAGATAATAATTTGCTTCAATTGGTTACATTTAAATTGGGTTGTTGAAGAACGCTTGAAATACGAATGAGTTCAATGTATCCCCATTAATTTGAGTGGAAAAGGTACAAAATTAATATTAAAGGTTTTCTTCAAGCAACCAAAATAGGCCATGCTCAGCGTCATTAGCCACAGCATTGTCAAATGCTACACGCTTTTAAAAGTAAGAAGGTAACGGGCTATATCATTATCAGCAGCTGTTTTTAATGTCAACGAAAGTTTGACCTTATTGCCAAGTTTAATGCCAATGCCAAATTTACTTAAATGTCAAAAACATGGCGAAAGCGCTATTAATTTGTATGCTTGATTTCAATTTCCTGTAAAGCTACGTTAAGAAGCTAAAAATAAATCAGATCTTTGTGCGAAGTGCCGTGTACTGTTTTTGTGAATGGACGTTGGGCAAATTGGGACAATGACACTTGCACGAAATGAAATGAGTGCAGTATTGACGCTTTACCAATACTAACACTTTGAAGCCCTACCTAATTAGTATTCCTGTAAAATTTAATCCGCAAAAAACGTTTCAATTATTACGCCAAGTATGCCCTTGATGACTCCTTCGAAAGTAAAATGTGAACATATATGAATAAATAAAAATAAAAAAAAGTAAATAACTTAGGTTATTTTAAATTACATTAAAGCGAAAATTCAACAGTTATTAGTAGTTGAAGGATACTGCAAAGTAAGTTTGCGCTCTTTGAGTCAGCAACCATCCTGTGTATATGCCTACAGCGCTCGGCTCCAGCCGTATATCGAACCCGTCACGTAGGATCTCTCACCTGTTCACGATACCGCCATAGGCCATATCGCCGACTCGCAAAATGCCTCAATTAAGATTTAAGATACGACTCAGCTGTCAATGGACCATTTTTCAATGCAGAATTCTAGAAAACATACTGAATCAATGAATATCAAAAAGGTTTCGAATTCTATTGCCTCACATTCATTACTTATTCAGATTACGACGAATGCGTTCAGGATGAAAATTTGTGTGATCTCAACGCAATTTGCATAAATACCAACGGAAGCTTTGCTTGTCAGTGCATCTCGGGATACACAGGAAATGGATTTTTTTGTGAAGGTAATTAGTAAGCTTATACTTCACTAAAGCATTAGTACGTTTTCTCAATTGTGCCACAAAATGACTAATGAGCTAATATTTCGTTGAAAAATTTTTTACTATGTTGGTCAAATCATAAATTTATTGAAATTGCATCGGTGAGCTTGGGCCGACATGTCTTGTATCTTTCACAAGTGTTTGCTTAGACCTGCCTGCTAAAGCCCAAAAACCTAGCTCTAAAACTAGATTCTCTCTAAAATCGGCTAACCCTTTTTCGTTTGAAAAAATTCCGCTTTTCTCTTCACATACTGGTCGGCCGGTTAGCTCAGTTGTTGAGTACATCGCTATCTGTGCAAAAGGTCTGAATTTAATTCCCGGGCCGGTCAAATCTGACACAGCGTTGCTAAAGGTTTGTTACCGCTGCGACGTTTCTTCGGAGATTGGTTGCCCTGGCGCTGAGCCGCGGAGTGGGCCCGGCCGCTCGCTTCACGCTTCGGCGTAATGCCGCGTGTATAATGAAGATTTGATTTTTTTCTTCAGATACTAATGAATGCAACAGTAGCAATCCATATTGCGATCCAAATGGAATATGTACAAACGCAATTGGTGCATTTGAATGTGAATGCATGGAGGGATTTGTTGGAAACGGATTCCTGTGTACTGGTGAGTGTAATCTCTAACAAAAAAAGTTCTTTTAGAAGAGGTTAAACCGTTCTTTTAGAAAAAGCGTCAAAGAGTGATAGAATAAATTCAAAAATGATATTTAAATTGTTTACTTCTTTTACGTTTTCAATTAATACTTCTTCAAGTTGCTGTATACTGTACTTAACACTTGTCATCGAGTATTTGCGTTCACGTGAATCGATAAGTTTGAAACGAAACCAGACGCTTGAAAATATGAAATCACCGTTAATCTCTCAACAGTTCCATTTTGAATTATCCGCAGGCAGAGCAAAGCTCCCTCGAATTGCCTTGCCGGTTTCCTCAATTGTTAAGCAAATCCCTTACTGGTGCGGGAGGTCTGGGGTTTGATTCTCGCGAGAGTCAAAGCGGACATATTTTTCGCTAGCGACTCGCCGCCTCTGCAATGTTTCTTCGGAGCTGTGTTGCCAAAGCGCTTTAGTTGTGGAGATGGGCCCACGCCAGTCGTTACCCGCTTCGGCGTAATTCCGCGATTACAATGAAGATTAGATTTTAGTTCATTCATTAGCGGTTTGGCAATACTCTTCTTGAGTCTTCGATGTGATTCTATCTCAAAAATGTTTTGACAAGTTTACCGGTCTTTAGATGAAGTAAATTTTTTTTTTTTTTTTGATCTTTAGATGTTGACGAGTGCTCAGAAAATGAAAATCTTTGTCCTGAAAATAATAATTGTATTAACACCAACGGCAGTTATCACTGTGCTTGTCTGGATGGTTATACTGGGGATGGAATGACCTGTACAGGTAAAAATGTTCTCAGAGTACATTCTCCCACATTTTTATTAACAGTTTATGCAATATGCTTTATTTCAAAAACCGCTTTTGAAACACTGTCACCGCATTAAAACTGAGGCTATTTTCAAATTATGCTGAACTGAAAGTTCAACAGTAATATTGAGGAAGCTGCAAAGTGAGCTTGCGCTCTTTGAGTCAGTAGCCACCCGAAATATGTCAAATGCAATCGGCTCCAGCCGCGAATCGAACCCGTCGCGCAGGATTTGTCACCTGCGCGAGAAACTGCTATTATAAGGTCCAGAGAATAACACTACGTGAAAAAATACCGGCCGGGACTAATTGATCGCGTGCCTTGAGACAACCAAAAGGTGCCTATTAAGAACCATTTCTCGGAGATACCCTGAAAGGATTTGAGTTTGATGATGTTGCTGCGTGTGTGTTATGTTTTTTGTTTGTTCCTACATTCGTTCTACGCTTCGCTAGTTTTTTGCCGGTGTCCATAAAAAGAGATTGGGTAATTCAACAAAATTTTTGTTAATGAACGTCTGTTGTGCATGTGTTTGGCTCTTTGCCGAAATTTATTCGGCTTAATTTTCCCAGACATCAACGAATGTGCTAATGACAACCCTCCTTGCGATTACAACGCCGATTGCGTCAATTCAGAAGGCAGTTTTCAATGCTCTTGTCTACAAGGCTTTACTGGAAACGGGCTATCATGCTCAGGTAACCGAAAGCACACTCAAGTCATTGTATTTGACAGTGTTTTTTTCCAAACACAGTGATTAAAAGGAGAACGTAAATGGGAACGCTGCTTTACAGTATAAGCTCATTGTCTTTGATTGATTTGGTAACATGGAAAATAACGCTATTCACATGTCCAGTGTAAGTAGACAAAACCATTGCCTTTTGCAACGCAACTGAAGTTTTATATCATTTAACAACAGGTTGGTTAGCTCAGTCGATCAGACGTTGCTATCGTTGCGGAAAGTTAGAAGCTCGAATCTCGTGTGAGTCAAATTGCCCGCAGTGTCGCCATTCGCCAATAGCTCGCCACCGCTGCGACGTTTTATCGGAGGTGTGCTGCGCAGGCGCTAAGCCGCGTAAATGGGCCTCGCCACTCTTTACACGCTTCGGCGTAATACCGGGAGTATAATGACGACGATTTGATTTTTGATGTCATTCGTCATAAAGCCAGTGGGCTTTTGCCCACTTACACTGCACACGCGGACTGGGCAAATTTGGTCATAAAGTTAACTCAGCGAGTTTGCAAGAGCATCTTGAAAGCACTTGATTCATCGAGTTTCCAGACGTAATTAATGCTAGTAGTTTCTCCCATAAACGATTACTGATGATGGAATTTATTCTGTAGACATCGATGAGTGCGCTAACGACCCAACGCTCTGCCACAGCAGCATAAATTGCATGAACACTGAAGGCAGTTATGAATGCGCTTGTCCAGAAGGATATACGGGAGATGAAACCAACTGTGAAGGTACTAATTTAATAATTCAAACTTCTGAAAATTAACTTGGTCATTAACAAAAAAATCTCTAAGACACAAATGGCTTAAAAAAATAAGTCCAGGATTTTTTCAAATTTATAAACACAAAATTCAAAAATGATTTGGGGAAATTGCGCGAAATAAGCTTACGTTCTTCGATTAAGCAGCCATCCCTATACATGTCAAATGCGATTGGCATCAGCCGTGAATCGAACCCATAGCATCTGGACTCTGGAGCCTGTACGCAAGAGGCCATGTCGCCGACAGTCTCTTGTTTCAGAGCAACACGCCTATAGGTTATTGCTCATAACCTACTGTGGGCTAGTATATTTACTTGTTCTGAATTTGATCATCCGGTATTTTTTGCTGATCGCAAGCATGATCAAGTTAGAAATTTCTCGAAGGGATCGTTCCTAATGTCTCTTCGTGTTTACCGATACACGGCAAGAGGCAACGCGACCATTTAATTTTTTTGTTTATTTCATTTTAACGTTGAACTTTTGTGCGACAACGCGGCAAAAACAACGCGATATCAAGGAATTGTACCTGCACAATTTTTATCACTTCATCGCCCGGCTAGAAAATTTTATATCGCCGCAATCGCAGGCCAGTTATTTGTAACGCGTAGTCGCGCTGCCGCTTGCCGCGTGTCGGTTAACACGCCTTTAGTTAACCAAGCTGTCTCTTATTCTGGCGATTAATTGGTTGCATAAAAATAGCGTCTCCATTGTCTCATTCCCTGATTGGTCTGGCTTTCCAGCAAATTCTCGAATCCATCAGTAAGCCACAGCTATATCTGCTGAATGCAATTATGGTGTAGAATTAGCTCGTACCCAACTTGTGCAAAGAGCCAATAAGCTATAGAAAAATCCTGATTGATCTTCAGCGTATTTGTGTTAGTGTTTATTTTCGTTTTTGTGTATGTTTATTTGCACTGATTTCTAAGATATTGACGAATGTACCAGCGAGTTCTCTCCATGCCACAGACGGGCAACCTGCACCAACACAGATGGGAGTTTTACATGCACTTGTTTGGAAGGGTACACAGGAAACGGAATTGTTTGTACAGGTATGTCGTCCGTAGCTGGTATCATAAAGCGGTACAGGTTGTTTCGGGCTATTAGCTCTCTTCGGCCGCTCTCACTAATCAGAGTACTTCCGGTAGGCCAGCAACAACATTGCTTTTTAGCAACTGTTTTTGATGTGTTATACTTGCAACTGTCAATCTTAATACAATACAACTGCCTCAAAGATTATATTGGAGTTTTAGACAAAAAATACCTAAAAGATATGAAATCACTTTGTAAATACTTTTTCGGTTTGAAAATAACATTTTTTGAAGCAAGTATAGTCCGTTAGTCAAGTGCCATCAACTTTTGCGCAAGAGAACTTGATTCAAAACTGGCTTACAGAATATTCACTTTAGCATACTAGCAATAAAAAAGGTACCGGTTCCTAATGATCTGCTCAAAAGAGAAAAGGCGTGTCTACCTCCTAAACATCGAGCCAAGAAAAAAACTTTGTTCTAACGTTCATGACCCCTGCGGTCAGACAAACTTCGGGCATTTGCCTGATTACAAGAACGTTCTCGTTACGTTGATATAACTGAGGTTATTTCACATTATGAACTGAAAATTGAACAGTAATTGAAGGAGACTGTAAAGTGAGCTTGACCTCTTCGAACCAGCAGCCAACCAGCATTCCTGTCAAATATGATAGGATCCAGCCGTGAATCAAACTCATCACGTAAAATCTATAACCGGCGCGAGTAGCTCTAAGTCTTAGCTGACAGATTAGACCAACCGCAACAGATACTGTATAGTGTATATTTGCTAAACAGGTTTAAGATATATGTTTCGCTCTTAAATGCTAAATAGTTGGAGCTATATATTGTTGAAGGGTGAGAGAGCACTTTAAGCATTTCAGTACAGTTTTAGATTCTGCTGGTAAAGCACTATTATCCGCATGCTCGCGTGTAAAGGAGTGAATCAGGATCAAATGTGGTCTTTAATTTTTTACAGATCCAAATGCCCTTATTTATTTTGTCACAACTACGACTAACTCGCCCCCGACAAATTCATCAGCGACAAATCAACCAACCACCACTTCTCACTTTGCCGGTATGCTTCATAAATGAGCGTGTATGGTTACGAATAAATTAAATAAGAAACGCTTTTACAACTTTTTACCACCGATGCTTTTACTAGCACAGTCTGTGGTACAGTAGGGTGCCTATAAAAGCGTGTCTTTACCGCGACGAGTAACTAGTATAATAAATATGTGCTCAATAATTATTATATCCACCGGAAGAAAATCCAAGCCAATGAATTGTATTACGGCCGGTTTATTGACATGTTGGTTGAAGGCTACACTATGGCGAATAAGGTCTTAGGTTTGACTCTCGCGCTGATTAAATCGGACACACTGTCGCCAACGATTCGCCAGTCGCCACCGCTGCGACGTTTCATTGGAGCTGTGTTACTAGACGCTAAGCCGCAGAGATGAGCCCCGTCACTCGTTACACGATTCGGCGTAATAATGAAAGTATAATGAAGATTTAATTTGAATTTTATTCTTGACATCGCTTAAGCAGAAAACGAATTGTGGGCGATATTTTTGAATGCAATATGCAAATGAATTAGTCGCTTTAATGAGGGTATACTCGTATACTGTAGACTGAATATTGAATCAAAAGTATTTGCAAATTGATGTATTTTTGAAACAAACGTTATTGCTGCAAATCGACCAGAACGAGAAATCTGTATCAAAGTGCTACTGGATTGGCAATGGCCAATGTTATAAATTAAGTATTTATTTGATAATATGCTTAAACTTTAAATTGTATTCATTTGTCAATCACCAGGAAGCAAGAAGATGCTGATTTATGTTTATTCCCCATTTGGTCATAGTAAAAATTTGTTGCAACGTTTGAAATATGATCTGGAATTTCTCCATACAGCAATTAACTCATTAGAGCTAATTTTTGCAGCCCATATTTGATAACATTTAATTTTCAATTGCAATTGACTTTGCCATTTAGCGATAACTAGCTCAATGTTTGGGCTTTTCTCGAATTTTGCTAGAAATTGTCTATTTTTGACAAACAGAGGGAAACACTTAGAGCCATAATTTCAATGCTGTTAACAATAAAAGCTTAATGAGAATGAAATTGCCATATATTGCCACTGCTTATTATCAAGAATAACAATAACATTGGACATAGTAACCTGCCAATGTAATTAGGCTAATGAGCGTTTTTTTTTTTGCCGATAGCAGATTTACAGACACGAGGGTTCATAAAATTATAAGTTAATTGAAACATCAGCATGCATAGGCACGTTAACTTTATGTATAGGGCTAGACTTTCAGAATTATCTTGTTTGGTGGGCTTCAAGCCCGCGTGCTTAGTTCTAGCAACTGCATCATAATCAAATTTGTGATGTCATAGTAACTATGGACATGTGGACAGGGTATTTACAAACCGATTGACCTATGTAGTGGTGAGTGGGTGACAAGCAAACTAATTTAAGACCAAAATAAAACTGATTTTAGATACAATAGTTCAGCATAAAGCTGGCAAATGATATTGCTAAACCAGAATTTGCCCAAATCGCCACTTCACTATCATAGCCGTGTTAAAACTTTGGGTAGCACCATGATTTTTTACAGACTTGGTTTAGACGTTAGAAGCTTAGATGGCTTAGTGGTAAGAGCGTCCGCTTCGGGAGTAGTAGACTTAGGTTTGATTCCGAATCGGGTTAAACCAATGACTTTAAAATTGTTATTCACAGCTTCCCTGCTTGACGCTCAGCATTGAAGGGACAGTGTGGAGAACAATCCGGGAAGTATACTTCTTGTGCCGTTGGAAAAAGCACTTAGCGGGATTTCCCCATCTTGATGTGGTAGACGGATGGCTGGCAACTCCTAAGCGAGCTCGTATAGCGGATTGATCGCTTTCTCGTGATAGGAGGATAAATATGTAACTATACAAATATACAAGCAGTTTTCTGCTTTAGAAATCGCGATTTCACAATTTTTTCAATTGTGCCACACCCATGACCGGAAGGCCCTGAGGTTATATCCCTCAACAACCCCCTTAATCCTATCAGAAATAAAATAAAAAAAAGTAGCGACTTACGGTAGACGAACTGGCGATTTAGCTGAAAGCCAGCAATTAGGCTATAGTTTGCTGCTGGTTCTACTGGTTTTGTTATCTCTTTTAAACTAATACACGGTGATGCGGGAGATCATGAGCAAAAATTAGTATTTACTGCTTGGGAATCTCATTACCTTTCCGAAACTAAAAAAAACAATTATAAAACGTGCAAGTTGAACTAATTGTATGGCTATATGGCTGATACTGACTGGCTAAAATTCAACTTCGTGTTCATAACGTTTCAATCACTTGGGTCATTTTGTAGTCAATTAATAGCTAACTTTTGGAAATAAAAGACAAAATTGCGATGCAATGACGCAGTTTTGTGTTAAACGTTTAAATAACGGTTCTGCAATCAGTTGGCGAGAACTGTTGTATTTTTATACATCTAGATTGCAGTAATTTAAAATGTTTTACGTATGTTGATCACAAAACTACTTCCGTTAGTCGGAAAGTTGGATGAAAATCACATAAAAATTTTCCGTTTTGGCTCGAATTAACTCAACCATTTTTACCGCGCGGACAAGACGTAAGTCTGAAACAGAGTATGATCATACTTCTTTTTTGAAACAGATCATCATGTTTTTGAAAAATTAAGCCTCAGTAACTCTTTTCCCCTTTAAGCTATTTTCGTCCCCAGTGGCGTAGTGAGAAATTTTAAAAGGGAGAAGGGCCCGGGAGGGGCGGGGAGGCATAAACTACAGAAGCCGTGAAAAGAATCTGGCATATTTCAGTCACTTACCTGCGTTTGTTTTTTTTTTACCGAAAGACATCGTCAAAGAAGGGAGGGCATGTCACAATGCTTTCCTTTTTAAATACGCTCCTGTTCATCCCATATTTAGGCTATAGCATTATTGTTTTCATTTTTTTATCTTTATTTGTGTTTAGCTGCCGGTTCGCCATTTTGCTCGCCGCAAACAGCCATCTCAAAGTCAAACCTCAGACAATATACTTTCCGAGCCGCACCGGTGTACTCAAGATCATTCTCTGCGGAACTGTGTGCTTCTACAGGTAAGCCTACAAAGTTTGTAGCGGTATACAGTGGAGCCAGGAGTAGAGCACCCTGGCACTGGCTTCCCTTTTCCCTAAATTTTAGGCTGATATGTCCCTGCTTGCAGAGATGGGCATTTATTGAGACAACTTATCGGCGATAGTTTTGGGCGATAATTTATTACCGTTATCGCTCAAAATAGTTTTGATTTATCGATTACCGATATCGCTGTTGTAATATATTTTGTTATCGCCCATAAATTATCGCGATAAACGATTGTTTACGCACACAGTGTTCAAACTTCAAAGTTAGTTGGCGCTATGGAAAAAATACACGGCTCCCATAAAATCTTGTTGCAATTTTTAAAAAATCTTTTTTTGTTTTGGTAAATGCCACGGCAGAGTCCGTGAAATGCTCTCTTTTCTTGAAAAATCTAGAAAAACGTTTTTGCAATATGATTTACAAGAAAAATTTTCAAACACATCGAAAATTTACCGCAACATTTATTGCAAAAATTTATCGGCGATAATTTATCGATTACCCATATCGCCTAAAGAAATTGAGATTTATCGATTATCGGCATCGCCAAGGGTTTTTTTGAAATTATCGATTATCGTTATCGCTTTAGTGCAAAAAGGTTTATCATGCCCATTGCTGCCTGTTTGTCTGCTATCTGATAATAATGATCTCTGAAAATTACGGCAACGATCAAAAACTTAAGAGCGGGACAGCGCTGCTTCGGGCTATCAGCTCTCATCAGTCGCTCTCAGGTAAAAGGTACACTCATCCTTCAGAATGCTTGATCGGTATACCAATCTGGAGAGGTGTGTAGCTGATCAAGGTCAAACATTCTGAAACATGAGCGTACCATTTACCTGAGTGCGACTGATGATGGCTAATAGCCCAAAACAGCGCTATCCCGCTCTGTGGTACCCTATGACTGGAGTTGTTTTGTAACTGTTGGTAATGGAGGAAGTTCTATTCTCCGACCCAACTCGTGGAAGTCGTTATGACTTCTTATTCAGCAGGCCAGAAAGGACGATGTTTGTTTCGTTTTATTGATCAAACACTTGTGGTTTGATCCCTGCTCAAGTTCTGTTATCGCCTCCTTTGATAAGAATGTCTTTGTCAAGTATTTCCGGTTAGTGAATTTTGCTTCGCTGTAAATTGATATAAAAAGCTGGTAGGGCCACCGAAAAGCGAAGAGTTTGCTGTTAATTGCAGATCTGGTTTTGTTTAAACCAATTCCTCTGTCGTGAGAACATGTGCAGACGAAAAACATTTCTTGGGATTCTATCTCAGCTTTATGGTGTTGCGTGACAGTTCTTGGATAATTATCGATGAGTTGCATATTCACGCCTTCTTCCCACAACTGAATTCAAAAAGTGTCAAAATATTCACTTTTTGGCTAAACCGCCATCACAACTATAACCATGTAAGGTAGCTTAACGCCTCAGACAGATAACAGTGCTTGTTGATACTAAAATAATCATTGGCTGCAATATGAGCTAAAGGTTTGCCAAAGTTTGAGGTAAAACTACTGTATTTCTAAAGTTTTTGGTCTGACCTAATATCTTTTGCGAACATTTCGAAGAAGTGAAGTTGCATAGTCTGAAACATAGAATATAAACCATCAAAAAATTTGTATTTTTTAATTTCATATTCGACAAGTCAAAATTATTTTGATGTGTAAGCCTGACGCAAAATTTCCTATTCAAATTTTTAAGGCTCTTCAAGTTAAAGTAGATAATCTCTAAAAACTTGTGCGACGTTCCAAAGTTCTATACCGTGGTAGGTTAGCTTGTTTCTTTGATACACGCACTTAAAATTTTGGAAGTGTGCAGCGCGTTCAAAAATATAGAAACGTTAGCCACATCTACTGCTGGCTACCCCATAAAAAAGTTACGAGGAAGTATATGAATTTACAATCAATCAATCTTATCCCTGGAGTGGTAATCAAATTAACTCTTTTCAAATTAGGATCATGACGTAACTGCACTAAATGTCAATTGCGGAGAAAACGACCAGTTTTCTTGATAGAAAAGTTCGAGTGTCAAAAAAACAAGATTGATCGAATTCCACGTTTCGTTATTTCAATCTTACTAATAATAGAGCTGAACCGCCTGCTGGCTCAGTTGCTTAGACGTTGCTATTGGCGCAGGAGGTCTGGGGTTCCATTTCCGGGACGGTCAAATCGGATACAGTGTCGCCAACGGCTCGGCACCGCAGCGGCTTTCCTTCGAAACTGTGCCGCCCAGGCGCTAAGCCGCGGAGATGACCCCATCACTCGTTACACGCTTCGGCGTAATACCGCGAGTATAATGAAGATCCGATTTATTTTTTTTAAATAATGGTCTTGTTGTATAATTTGTTGCTACAGTGTTGTAAGCGGCTATTATTTTCGTCTCGAACAAAAAAAAAAGCACTGGCAATGGACTCAAATTTAATTTAAAGCTCAAAACAGGCCAGCAAAACCCGAAAGTTAAGTTTCGAGCAAAGAAAATATGGGATCTTTGAGCCTCAATCAAGCCCTCTCAAATTCTGCCCCAAACTCGACCCAAAAAGTTCTATCCCAACTTGCATATCTGCGATATAAAACAATGCCTAGTATTGAGTATTATCCGGTAATTATGAAATATGATTGATTTGAGGTTGAGAGACAATCTTGTTCCACATTATCTCCGTAGCGACGGATGCGTGACAGACACCGACAAAAATGAACAATTTAATTGAACGTTTATTTCTGCATTTTTTGAAATGTCTAATTTAAAGATTTTGGCTTTTGAACTGCTGCCAATTCAACCTTATAACCGCGTTGCTCATTACAGTTTGAAAAGATTTGTAGATAGAGAGCCGGTGCGTTGGTGTAGTGGGCAAAGATTCTGCTAACGGTGAGGGAGGACGGGGTTCGATTGTACGGTGCGACGTTTCTTTGGAGCTGTGTTGTGAGGGTGCTAAGCCGCGGAGATGGCACCCGTCAGTCGTTGCACGCTTCGGCGTAATACCGCGATTATAATGAAAATCTGATTTTTTTTTGATTACTGATAGATTAGACCAGAAATTGCATGTTTTGTGCTACATAATTGATAATATTTTCGTGATCCTACAGTATTTTATTTGAAAAAATTCTGATTTTCAAAATACGAAGACGCTTTCAATTCGTATTATAAAGGAACACGCAATGTAATTACCCGATGCTCTAAATTGCGGTGTAGTCTCCTGTTCTTTTCGTAAATATCGCCCAATTGTTGTTGCTTTTGTAGCTGGATAATGCTTATTGACATATTTGTGGAGTTATGTTGTAGGAAAATGGAATACTGTAAAAAAAGATTAAACCTTCATTATACTCCCGATATTACAGCGAAGTGTAAAGTGACGAGGCCCATCTCCGCGGCTTAGCACCTGGGCAACACAGCTTCGAAGAAACGTCGCAGCGGTGGCGAGCCGTTGGCGACACTGTGTCCATCTCGACCAGCTGGGTAATTGAACCCAAACCTCCAGCACCGAGAGCGACGAGTTTGACAACTTGGCTAAATTAAATGAAAGTCTTTGCCCAAACTTCAATCATCAAACGTTGCATTAAACTTAAAATCCGGTTTTTTTATATCCTTTCAAAACATGACCTTTCACGTTTTTCATTAGTATTCAGTCATTTATTAGAGTATGTTTGTGAGCTTAGGGCAAAATGCCTGGGTTAGTGGAAGTAAGTAAAGTATAGTTTCTTGAGGTGAAATATCAAATCTTTCGATAATGGATAAAACCTAAAATAGGTTTGTATTATTTTTTGAAGTCGCCTCAGTTCCTTTTCATTTACAATGTTAGAAATTTGATTATAATGGGAAGTTATCGCAATACTGGTCCATGAAAATTGTAGTTATAAATAGAGTGGATTAAACCGTGAAAAACAAAGCATATGGCAAAAAGCAGAAAGGCGTTGCACTACTGATTACAACCGTCCGTGATTGGTTAACCTTTAGTCCATGTTAATAGTCACTTTAAGCTTCTTGTTAGGGTTGTACCAGTTATACACTGCAAATTATGCTGCTATAAGTTGTTTTATACACGGCTAAATTAATATCGCCGGCTCTATAAATGCAAGGTTTTCTCATGCTTTTATTTTTAGATCAACCGTTGGCATCAATTCGATGTGAGCCTTCAGGGCGTCGAACCCAAGGTGCTGGTAGCGATGGTGGGGTGTTTGATATTGCCAGTTTTCAAGAGCTTGAATGTGGTACAAGTTTGAGAAACGTGGTGAGAAGTTCATCACCATCCCAGCTTCCCTCCAAGCTGGAAGCTCTCACAGCACAGCCAGAACAACTAACTGAAGAAGAAGTGACAACAGCAACAGAAATATTGTCTAATCTCCAAGAGGAATTACAAGACGAAGATGTAAGTATGAAAATATGCCAAGCTAGGTATTTAATATCATATATTACTAAAATTTGCCGACTTTACTTCCATATGATTAACGTTACGGTTATTTGCTTGGTTAAATTTTGATTGCATTGATGTAACATACTCGTCAGTTGGCGTAATGGTTAAACACATTGCTACCGTCGCTGTAGGTTATGGGTTCGATTTCTGGGCTGGTCAAATCAGACACAGTGTCCGCAACGACTCGCCAACACTGTGACGTTGCTTCAGAGCTGTGATGTCCAGGCGCTCAGTCGCGGAGATAGGCTCCGTTACACGCTTCGGTGTAAAACCGCGAGTATAATGAAGATTTAACTATGAACAAAATAGAATTTATTTGAATATGATTGACAATGGTTAATGTATCCTAACCAAAACGTCTCTGTATTTGAATATGTTTCAATTTGTTTTGGCTGTTTTATTCATGATTAAACTTTCTACATTTTCCATCAACCATGCTCCCATGAAGATATAATTGAATTATTATTATTATTATCATTTTTTTTTTTTTTATGTTGACTTAAAATTTGGTACAGTAAATTTGCTTTAATTTTCTCTCAGCAATGTTGATCAACCAATTTGAAAATGAGAAAATTTACGAAATGTGGCTTTCTGCAAATGCAATAAACGGTGCAATTGTAGCTTTCGCAATGTAAATTTTTATTGTATGTTTCTTAACCATCTTTTATGGCAAAGTCATCAACGTGTAAAGGTTGTATTTTCACCTTAAATATGTTACAAAAGCTTCATTGATAAAAATATATAAATCACCTCAAACAATGTTTATTATTAGGTATCTGCAGACATATTATCCAACGTGGCAAATACCATCGCCAATTTGGCGGCTGCAATAGATATGCTACCCCCAAATTCTGCCAGGTATGTACTGTAGTTCTAACCTTGTATGGACAGAGTTGTATGAGACATTGAGGCAATGCAAGTGATAAACTGATATTTATCCGACTGACGTCCAAGTGCTTCACATTCAGTCCAAAGCACGAAATTTAAATGTTTGTTGTGTAGCCCAAGTGGGAGGAAGTGACCACACGAGAGGAAGTGACGTCGTATAATTAGCCCGAAGCAAAATCTCAAACACTGCAACATTTTAAAGCAGTGTTTTTCAACCTTTTTTGAGCCAAGGCACATTTTTTTCATCAAAAAAAATCGCGAGGCACACCACCAGCAGAAAATGTTAAAAAATGAAACCTTGCAGCCTATATTGACAATATACAGTAATTCCCATGAAAGTGTATTGAATCGGAATCAAACAAACACACAAAAAGTATTTAACAATCGTTCAAACTTCTACTCGCTCAATGTGAAATCTGGCCCTGTTTGGATAAACACAGAGTTGATATCCCGGCACGAATCGAAGGAAGACACACTCGAAGCTCTTCCTCAACAGCTTTCCGTTTCTCTCTATTCGTAGTTTTTATAGCAGTCAGGCTTGAACAGCTCACCTCACACAAATATGTCGTGGAAAATGAGAGCAATGTCAAAGTAGCTTTGTTTGCCAGAATGGGGAACTCCTTGGCAGCAGCATACCATAAACTGTCCACCTGACCCAACCACGCATTACTAATTCTCTAGCCTCGAATTCAAAGCAATTAACTTCCTACTGCCACCTACTTATAGAAGAGTATTACATGGTTACTCTGCCGATCACTAGACAGCACAGACACTCGACAACGGTATTTTTTTGCGGATAATGATTAATTTGTTATCAAAACATATTTCTTAGACCGATTAGGTGAAATTAGATAATTTCCCATTCCCACGGCACACTAGCGTGCCGCGGCACAGTGGATGAAAAACACTGTTTTAAAGCATTTGTTGCAACTCATAACACAGTTAAATGCATTGTTTTGTTTAAAATCATATGAACTCGTGGAGGTAGAAATTCATGTGTACCGGTAACCAGAGTTAGCTGCAGAGATACAAAGTGAGCAAGAACATTTCTAAACTTTTTTAAATGGAAATCGTATTAGAAAAATTGTCGGCTTGACACCCTACACCAAATTTGTTGCATAGCTTTATATACGAAGTAAAAATAAATTTGAAAAAAGTTTGTTGTTGTTGTTGTTGTTGTTGTTGTGATGTACTCTACTTCAAAAGCCGTTCGCGGTTCTTGCGCGTCAGAGTATAAAATAATTAAATAATTTTAGTTTAAATATTAATTTTTCTTTAAAATGCTCTTTTTTGGCTCGATCAAAGCGATCTCAAAGAACATTTTTGCTCAGAACAATAGCCACAAAATCCAAGTTGCTTTCGACTCTTAACGAGCTCGCTGCTTCAGTACACATCCCAGAAAATTCTCCCAATGGTTTAGTGGAAGTCAGAACTGCTGATGTGAATCTTCAGGTAATTATTAAGACACCTTTTCTTTGATAAAGTGAGCATAAAATTGGTAAAAGTTGTGTTAATACTTGATAAATCTAGCGATATCTTCACGTCTAACATGAGCTTCTGGATGTTCAAGTTCGAATAGGGAATTAATGAACTTTGTACGGCAGCTGCATGGCCTTGCAGCACCTCTCACAAGTTAACAGATTTTATGCCACAGGTTCGATTCACGGCTGGAGCCGATCGTATTAAATAAATACACCAAATAGCTGCTGACTCGAAGATTGTAAGCTCATTTCGCAGTGTTTGTCAGTTACTCTTGAACTTTCAGCTCAAAAATAGCGAGCGTGAAAGTTCGTTATCATTACCATGGCAATAAAGGGCGTTGATTTGCACTGCTTAGGCTTAATTTTTTGCTCAGTCGACATAGATTTAAGTTTTTCAAAACCTAACTAGATCAATAAACCTCTAATCTGCAGGCAGTTCGTATTACTCCCACCACTATCGTTGTTTCCGGCCGCAACACCACAAGTTACCCTGAATATACTTTTGATTTGAATTACGGGAACGGGGAAGGTAGCACTGATGTGGTCGTATCGCCTGGTGCTTTGGCCGAAATCGCGCGAAGCAGCGATTCCAACTCAATCATTCTTCAAGCTACTGTCGTCGGAAATAGATTGTCGCCAACTTCAAGTGAAAATGCTTCGCAAGTAAGTAGTTGAGTTTGACAACACTAATACCGGTAGCTTTACTTTGTGAGTTTTGTCCTGTTTCGGAAGTCTTAGAAGAGCATTGAATGCAAAAGGGTGACATACGAGCCCAATGCATTCACTTACTACACATAGTCCCGCTTTAATGCAGTTCAAATTAGCATCAAAAGAATTGTTTTCCTTCTAGTCCATGATTCACATTTATCCTATGTCCACATGGCCAGTTTAAGTGGTTTTGATGGCCTATGGGCTTTCTTCATCGTAGTCAATTTTGTGATGTCATAATCGCTAGAAAATTCATTATGATGCAGAAAGCTTGAGGGGCTTTTGGGGCCACTTAAACTAGGACATGTGGGCAGGTAAATAGCGACAAACTGTTGTGCTAAGAGTGATTTTTATACGTATCTACCATCGCTTCCAATTTCTAGTGGAATTTTGCTATTTCATAAGCTGTTTACTAAATCTTCTACAGACGTAGATAACGTAAACCATTTCATTCCCAACCCAATTACAAAGCTTGTTGTACTTGATGCCGTTTTGTGTTTACTTGTCTGGCTGTAATTCTACAGTACTTCTCTTAATAGTTTTAGCCTGTTATGCACAGATTGTCACCGTCGCAGCTAGGAACGCAGTTCTTTTGACCAAATCGATTTCAATCACATACAACAACGTGGAAATCCCCATTCCGGAAGAAAAAACTTTAAATCCATTAAAAGTACGAATTAACTAAATCATATAATAGCGTGAACTTGAAACAAAATGACTGAAAATTATTTATTTATTTATGTTTAGATTGCTTGGGTACATGTTTATTTTTTGCATGAAATATTTTTCAAATTGAAAAAATCAAATCTTCATTACACTTACGGTAGCCGGAACTTGTATATGTGGTGGACTCATCAGCAAGGCTTAGCGCCTGGGCAACACAGCTTCGAATAAACGTTGCAGCGGTGGCGAGCTGTTGGCGTCATTGTGTCCTCTTTTAGCCGGTGCGAGAAACGAACCAGAGACCTGCCGCACCGATTTCGTTACCACTGCGTCATTTATTTTTCTGTTTAGCGAATCCTCAACAAAGCAGAAGTGTCTGAGTGGGATTATGACAATTTACAGTGGAACCCAGCCAACCAGTGTGACCAGGACCACCCTGAACGACCGGAATATCTATGCAAAGGACTTGCTAGTTATGCAGTTTTATTTGTAAGTGCATTAGATTGCAATCAATTTTATTCACTGATATTTACATACAGAGTTGTCAACGGGCCCAAGTTGTCGAGCCCGACCCGATCCGAACACGATTTTTCAAGCCCGAACCCATCCCCAATCCTAATGTATCATCCAGTCTGAGCCCGATTTTTAAACCCGAAATCAAATACATTACTTCAAATTTTGAAGAAATTTTCATAAAAAAGAAAATGAATTTTACCCACCCACAAACACACCATCCACAAGCTGATAGATGCGACAAGGTGTTCTCTTTGCTTTATTCCAGCAATCTCGAAAACACTATCACTCGCTGAAAATTTTGATTTTGCTCCGGCGTCCGGCCCGATTGAAGCCCAACGATATTTTAAAATCCAAGCCCGAGCGCGATTGATAACTTTGTTCATATATCTTTGGAAGGGTAGGACGCAGAACCAACATCTTTATCAATTGCTCTGGTGGAACCCAAGGCAGGCCAACAGGGCCGAAACTAGGCAATGCGCCCCCCCCCCCCCCAGAATCATCTTTCGGGGCCCCTAAAATATTTTTTCTTGGATGGTGATGCAAAAGAGCGAGCCCCAACGGGCGATGCCAAGCTAGGGGGTCTGGGGGCATGCCCCCCCAGAAAATTTTGCGGAATTTGACCTTATTTTGGAGGCTTTTTGTGCGTTTTGAGCCTTCAAAATTCCTCAGTTTTAACAAGGTTTAGTAGTCTGTTTAACTAGGTCCCTTCCAAACCCACTAAAATAATGCTGCAAGCAAACCCTACTCTAACATTTCGCTACCTATGCGAAGAAAAAACGTTTTTAAGGCTTATTTTTGCGCCTTTCACTTGAGGATGAGGGGCCCTTGGTATGCTACTAAACGTTTTTCGCTAGTTTTGCGACTGCTATTTTTTGAAAAATTTGCAGGGGCCCCCTATGGTCAAAAGTATAAATATGGTATGGGGGCCCCACATCGCGTGAGTTAAGACAAAAAATATATTGAATCTTAGAATAGGCCTATTTAAGGCACCTTTATCATACGTTGAGTAAATAGTACTACGTACTGACTATTTACGGGGCCCCCTTTTTGTGCGAGCCCTCCCCCCCCCAGTTGGGGGGTTCGGGGGGCGCTAGTTTCGGCACTGCAGGCCAACCACGATCTTTAACGAACAAATAAATAACTGAAGTAATTTTTAAATTACATTGAACTGATAATGCAATAGTAATTGAGGGAGACTGCGAAGTGAGCTTGCGCTCTTCAAGTCAGCAGCCACCCTGAGTATATGTCTAAACAGATCGGCTCCAGCCGTGAATCGAACCCGTCACGTAGAATCTCTCGCCTGCGCGCGGCACCGCTGGGCCATGTCGCTGACGCTGGGCCATGTCGCTGACGCTGGGCCATGTCGCTGACGCTGGGTCATGTCGCTGACGCTGGGCCATGTCGCTGACGCTGGGTCATGTCAAAATCAATGGGCGATTCTAGCTTTTTTACCAAAGGAAAGCTTAAATTCAAATAAATGCTTAAGCTTATCGGTATTTTTAATGTCTAGTAGAAACATCATAATGCTAACATGTTGATATGCTCAATTCAATTTTTAAAGGGAAGGTTTTAAAAATTTGAACCCTTTATCTCACTGAATCTACCAATGTATTTCTGCTAAGGTGATGTTGGAAGAAGGTTATAAATTGAATGAATTAGCATTTTGTTGTTAATTTTATTGTTGCAATTTCATTGCATTTATTACTTTACGTCATATTTTTGTTTCACACTTTGCAGTCTTCCAAGGAAGTTCCATCAATCTTGGCGCTGTCCACGGTCAGTATTTGCGGCAGCATACTTTCTATTGTCTTTCTGTCTGCAACAATATTTGTCCATATCAGACACAGGTAAAAATGTTTTGAAGTTTTTATGTGTTCACGCCCACACGCGGCTTCAAGTATTAAGCTTTGATCATTTTTAAATTCCAGAATGCTAGCTCTGGCGTAGTCGGAACAAAGTAGATGTCCATTTATGCTTAAATTCGTTAAATTCAGTGCAAGGAACTCTGGGGCCAAGGGTCTGTCCTTTTACAAGCCCAAGTTGCTGATCATGTTGGTGGCTGCTGACTCGATGACCGTAAGGTTTTTTTGCAGTCTCCCTACTGCAACTACAGTGGCATTTGTTTTTAAATCTGTTCTTATTGCAGTGCTAATTGTTCATCATTATGGTTCTCGTTGTTTGCAAAAATAAGCTGAGTGTCTGTCTGTCTGCCTGTCTGTCACGTGCGGCACGCGTCTGTATTTGAAGTTTCTCGCAGCAGTGGCGCAGTGAGTAATTTTAAAAAGGAGAGCGAGGCTATAAGCTACAAAAGCCGTCAAAATAGTCTGCATGACATATTTTAATCACTCAGCAACTTTTGATTTTTTTACCAAAAGACAAAGTCAAGGGGGGGGAGGCACAATAGTCCCATCTTGAACACACGCCTGCCTCGCAGGCTGACGATGGTCTCATCAAGAGACCGTATAAAATATGAAAAGAATTTTATTCTGTTTCATTTTTTGCAGTGAGATCCGAAAGAAACCAACCACGATGAGTTTAATCAATATCTGCTTGTGCTTGATTGGAGTTTATTTTTTCTATGTTGTTGGTGTGGGTCGGGCTGCAACAAAGAAAGTATGCGACGCAATGACATTCATGCTGCACTACTTCACACTTGCCAGCATATCATGGATGACTGTGAATGCAGCGCAGATGTATAGAGCCTTCATGAAGGTTTGTATTGTATTTTTTTTTTTTTTTTTTATTCACTCGGGTATTTACCGTCTTATCACAACAAAGCGATCAAAGCGCAATAACGAGCTCGCTAAGGAGTTTACGGCCAATTGTCTACCACACTAAGATGGAGTAATCCCGCTAAGAGCCTTTTCCTATGGCACAACAAGTAAACTTGTCGCCTTGACCTACACACTGTCCCTTTATTGCTGAGCGTGCAGAAGGGAAGTTGTGAATAACAATTTTGTAGTCGTTGGTTATGTTAAATCTGTTAACTCTAAGTGTGTGCATATTATCATACTTTTATATTTCAGTATTCTTACTCTACAAGTTTATCGAAGACATTTGTGTATGTTCTGAGTTATGGTCTTCCATTATTACTGGTTTTAATCAACTTCTTGGTCACTGTTTATCACCTTGATTTAAACAACAACCCCCAAGGTAAGTGGAAGTTGATAAATGAGATCAAAGGCAGATCTTTATTATGCACGCGATATTAAGCCGAACGAGTTTCGGGACCCATTTCTGAGGGTCAGCGCCGGTATTCCATTACATTTAGTTTATTCAACACAACACTGCAAAGTGATTTCACGGCCGGCTGGCTTAGTGGTTGAACATGTCGCTACGCTACCCGTGCGGGAGTCTGGTTTTGATTCACGGCCTGTTCAAACTGGACACACTTACCCTGTCCATATGTCTGAGTATAGTGGGCCAAAAGTCCAAGGGCTTTCCTCATCATAACCAAATGTTTGATGTCATAATCACTTTCTCCAATTATGACGTCAAAATGTGATTATGATGTAGAAAGCCCATGGGTTTTGGCTCACTTTATTCGAACATGTGGGCAGGGTAAGGGTTGCCAATGGCTTGAACACGACTGCGACGTTTCCTTAGGGCTCCATTGGCCACTCAAGCCGTGCATAAATGTTGTTTTTTGCGCTTATTGCTACTTACTTTACAGTAAGTAACACAGGACTAACTCAACACATAAACGCATACATGCTCGATATGCTTTGCAACATCAAATTTAAGCAATTGATGGAAACGATTCAGTCAAAATGGCCTAATGAACATGTAATTTAGGCTAATTTTCCGTCTGAAACGGATTTTTTGAAAAATAGAAAAAGAAGTTTTGATGTTCTGTTTTTTACAGATCCGTTTTTCGAATCCCTGTACCGATACAGACACGTGTGCTGGCTGCAAGCTCCTTCGTTGATCTGGGGATTCTTTCTGCCTCTCGGAGTGCTGGTATTGGGAAATTACGTCATATTTGTACTTTTATTGAAAAAAGTTGTATTTAGAAAACGGAAGGTAAATGCAACTAGGGCCTAATCTTAAATTTCAGCGGATTTTAGCTGGAAAAATTTGTGTTGATTTACTGATACAATCGGCCGGTTAGATCAGTTGTTGAGCACAATGCTATTGGTACAACAGGTCTGGGGTTTGATTCCCAGTCTGGTCAAATCCGCCACCACTTCAACGTTTCGTCGGAGCTGTGTTGCCTAGGCGCTAAGTCGCAGAGATTAACCCCGCCACTCGTTACACGCTTCAGTGTAATACTGCGAGTAATGAAGATTTGACTTAATTTTTTTAAATACATTTCAAGCTCTAGCTAGAGATAGGTATTGAGCTCTTTGTCAGGTTAAGAGATTGAGCCTCACTTTAACTTGCGCTGATGCATTTAAGGTTCAATCAACTGCCAAAAGCTTGCACATCACTGATCGTCTTTTGAATGCTGTTACTATGGTGACCATGATGGGGCTGACTTGGATATTTGGGTACTTACTTCTGATATCAGAGGATGTGACATATCAATCCATCATGCAGTGGCTTTTTGCAATGACAAATATTTTTCAGGTAAATGTATCAAGTTTTGAGCCTTGAGGTACCGCGCGCTAGTTACAGATCCTACGTGACGGGTTCGATTTGCGGCTGGAGCCGATCGCATTCGGCAAACATTGCCGGTGGCCGCTCACTCGCAAGAGCGCCAGCTTACTTCGCACTTTCGTTCTACTGCTGTTCATTTTAAGTTCAACAATTTGAAAATAACATCAGTTATGTGTTGTTTTGATCAATACAAAAGCTTAAAAAAATGTTATTGAGAAAAATGGAATTCACGAAAATTTTTCTTTTTTTGTCAGACTTAGCTATTATCTTAGGCTACGTTTACATCTAGAGGTTCTTGCTACAGTTGGCTGAGTGAAAGTAGCCTCCGCCCCTGAAGTTGCACACTGGATGTTCGATTCCGAGTCGAGCCCAATTAGTGTCTCAAAAATAGATATTCACAACTTCCCCGTTTGACCTTCAGCATTAAAAGGACGGTTTGGAGATGAAGCCGGCAAATTTACTAGATGTAATATTTGTATTTGTTTTGTCGTGTCGTTGGGAATTGTTGTGTGGATATTGTCGCTGGGTACTTGTTGTGTCGTTGGGAAAGGCACTCAACAAGATTTCCCACTTTAAAGGGGTAGACAGGCGGCCGGCAACGCCTGAGCGAGCTCGCTATAGGCCTAACGTCTTGGATGTTTTTTTGAGATCGGAGGATAAAGATAGCGCATAAAAAGAAATAGATGTAAAAACTCACTTGCTGCAATTTGGTTTTATACATTTATTTTTTTTGCAGGGGGTGGTCATTTTTTATTTGTATTGTATAAGACGTGACAATATGCGAAGGGTGTGGTTACCCAGGGGAATTACTCTCCGTTCCGTTCTCTTTTCCTCATCTGTCCAGAACGACACACCATCAGCTACGAATGGCACTTACAAAAAGCGCTTCTCAACTACGTCAAAGCTGGGAAATTCCAAAATTTAAGTCATGCAAATTCTTCTCCACTTGCTGTTTTTCTCGTGGTTTTGGCCGAAGCTGTTTTATGCTGAATGTGGACTATTCATCAATCCTATAGGCTAGAGCAAGAAAGGATTATGCGTTTATTGAAAAATTACGTAAAAACTTGCTTCGGACTGAACCCAAGCCAGGGTAAAGTAATTGCAAAACGAAACGACTTTTTACTTTAATCACTGTTTGTTTTATTGTTTTTTATGCTAGAATTTTGTTGCAATTATCTAACTGGAACTGCGGTTTTAAGCATGCAACAAATTCATGTGTTTATGTGATTTTTCCTTGAGTGTCATGTAGTAGATATGGTTCAGACTGAAGAAGCACCGTAACTTGCCCTGATTTTTGAAAGGAGTATTTATGAATAACTGTTTTAAATACGATGTCGTCCTGTGTTGGTAAGTTTATTTCGGTTGCGAAAGGGCTATTGTTCCGTCAAAAGATGGTTTAGGTTACGTGCTGCCGGGTTCTTTTGTAAAGAGAAAAACATTGGCTGAGACAAACACGAACAGCATATGCGCGCAAATAAATGGACCTCTCAGCAGCTGCAGTACCTCGGGTTGAAAAGAATGAAGTCTCTGCCACTAGCGTTGTTTGCATCGGAGTGGTGCTCGCCCAATCGTAGACAACTTAAAGTGTGCTTATCGATACGCGACAAGTGACAATTTTTTATCGCACCTTGTTTTATTTTACTGTTTAGCGATCACGCGAAAACCTGCGAAAAACTTTAGCATTCATTTGCTTTATAATTTTTGTCGCGTTGTCGCATATCGGTAAACGCACTTTAACAACCCGAGAAATGATAACGATTTCAATCTTTTTTAAGTCACCATGGAGATATATAATATAAGAGTGTTTTTTAAACGGTGTAGTCTGCCACTATGAAGGGGCCGGGGGGTTAGCTTTGCTATTCAAGGGTGGTAAGATAGAATTTTAAGATAACCCGGAAGAGTTAACCACCCCTTTGGTGGTGAAGTCACGTCAAGACAATCGTCATTACTAAGTGTCCATTAAATCGTCTCTTGTGATGTTACTGGTGGTCAAATTGATGATTTTATTCGCTCTGTTTTGTTAGTTTGTTCTTAGTTTTTTTTATGTAATTAATGGGAATCAACTTTGTTTGACAAAAAATTGCAACATTTTTTACTTGCTCTATCAAAGCGTTGAAACATTTTGTTATTTACACTTTGTTGCTAGCGTTATTTGTCTGGAAGGCAGTTTTTTATTTTATTTGTAGTTTTCTAAATTTTATGTATATTTGCTCGTGTGATGAATAAATCATGACTCTATGAATATTTTACGAAATTCATGCAAATCTACTGCTGATGTGATCTCTGTAGAAGATCATATAGAACAACCGTATAAACAAAAGTCTGAAATTCAAGTTGCGTAAAACCTACAATGCTTACAAACTAAAAAGGCAATAAAAGTACTACCAATCTCAAAAAAAATTCATAGTTTTAATTCACCGTAAAAATTGCAGCAAATAACGAAAAACTGGAATTTTCGGGCCCAAAATAAATTCGAAAAAGTATCATAGCACCGCCCAGTTCGTGTCATGGTTGAAAATACCGCTATCGACACATGAGGTTTGGGTTCAATTTCCGGGCCGGCCAAATCAAACAGGGTTTTCTTATACCGCTGCCACGTTTCTTTGGAACTGTGCTGCCGGAGCGCTCGGTCGCTGAGATGCAGGGCCGGATTTTCGTATAGGCTGAGCAGACTGAAGCCTAGGGCCTCGGAGACGAAGACCTTTTTCTATCTTTGCTTTTCACCGATATTTGCAGTGAAAACAGGACATCTGAGGACGTGAGAACCATTTTTTTTTGCTCTTCCAATCGGTGTGATCAAATAGCTTAGGGCCTCTGATTGTCTAAATCCGGCCCTGCTGAGATGGGCCCCGTTACTCACTTGGCGTAACATTGCAAGTACAATGAAGATTGAATTTGCATTAAAGCCGTTCTGCAAATCAAACTTGTTCGTGAAACTCACAATCACACTTAAATTTTAATCGCGTGGTGGCGCGATGGAGCAAAGGGTCATGGAAGATGTCAAAAAGTTCGTTTGCTCGAAGCAGTTTTCTGTGGTAATCTCTCTCGTTTTGAAATCCGATTTGCTGATACTGTGCACTGTTGTCATCATATTCTGTTGAGTTTTGTATAGCATCAACAGACAGTTTGTTGACTGCTGCAATTTCACTTGAGCAATTGTTATTGATGTTTACTTTGGAAAAGTCTTTGTCAAAATCGATCACTTGATTAGAAGAAACTTTTCCTAAAAAACAAAGAAAATAATTGCGTTTCTCCCAAGACTATTGACAGATGGGGGAGGGTGCTCGAGGAATCACGTCTCCCCAAAAAATTTAGTTTTATATATTATTGCCCTAGTACTTCAATACTTCTTGAGGAGTAGCAAAACTGCAAAACAAACATTCTTTCGATTATTAGCCCTTCCCCCTGAATTAATTTGTGGATTCGCCCTGAAGACTGTAATTCGAATAACTCAGCAGCGGGTAATTTTTTCACACCAAGGGCCACATTTTTAACAATTTTGAAGCCACAGGCCGCATTGATTGGAAGAGCCAAAAAAGGTCTGCACGTCCTCAGATGTTCTGTTTTCCACTGAAAATCACTGAAGAGCAAAAAAAGGTTTCGGCTTGATTCACGATAGGAGTTCATATTTCTGTAAGTGCCCGCGGGCCGCATAAAATGGTCTCGCGGGCCGTAGTTTGCACAGTCATGGAATAACCGAATCAAAATAACCATAAATAAAATAAACTCAGAAGTAAAAACGGAGTCTTCACATTACAAAAGTTGTTCAATTTTGCTTTGCGATCTATTGTATTTGTATTGTATTTTTATATTCATTTATCCTCCTGATACGAGAAAGCGATCAAAGCGCTGCATCGAGCTCGCTTAGGAGCTGCCGGCCATCTGTCCACCACTCTTAGATGGGGAATCCCGGTAAGTGCTTTTCCCAACGGCGCAACAAGTAAACTTCTCGGCTTGTTTTCCACACTTTCTCTTAATGCTAAGTGTCAAGCCGGGAAGCCGTGAATACCAATTTTAACGTCATTGGTTTGACCCGACTCGTAATCAAACCCGAGTCTTCCGCTCCAGAGGCAGATACTTTATCCACTTGGCCGTATGAAGTGTTACGAAATTTTCAAAAATGCTACCAAATTAATTAAATTTTCCAGATATTAGCTCATGGCACACAATCAAAAACATTAGCCTAACCGTAACCAAAATCAGAAAATCATTCATTACCTTTATCTTCCTTCATGTTTTTTCTTGGACGTGAAAAAACTTTTGCAAATTTGCTGAAGAAAGTTTCAGTGTTGTTTGAATTTGCTTGGGCCGTGCGAGTAGTTTGCGCCATGCTGCAGTTGTACGGTTTGCATTTATCTTGCAAAGAAATTTTCCAAGCAGATTTGGAATTGTCCTTCCTGGCTCCATTTTCGTAGGCTTGTTGGAGTTTTTTAATTTGGCTACTTTTTGCTGAATTTCTTTGTCTTTTTCGTTTGCTTTTTATGTAAAACGGACTTTTTGGAAAACGGATTGCTGTCCCAACTAATCCTCCAAAAATTAGGATAACTCCGACTGCAGCTCCAATGATTCCAATCCATTTAGGTACATGGTTATACAACAGCGGAGTCATTATCATAGCAAGGCTTCCGAAAAAGATAAAAAATCCGCTTATGAAAGTGCAAATACTGGGACGTACTTGTGGGTTGTTTTCGAGCAAGTTATGCACATTTTGTGCAACCCGAATCACTTTGGATTGTTTTTCGGTGAAAATTCGATTACGTCGGGATGAAGATCTTGAGGAAATATACCTGAAATAACAAGGCAATGCGTAACAGATTTGCATTAAATCTATCTATAAGCGAAGACGATGTTACTTGGAAGCTTACCAAGGAATCGAACCTGCTACGGTTGAAGCAGAGTGTTTGCCAGTTGTACTGCAAACGTTTGATTAACGAGAAATTGCGTAAAAGCTGTGCTAATTTTTTTCGAGCGTTTTTCAAATTGCACGCGAAGTGTAAACGCAAAATTTTAGTTAAAAAGCTTTTCATCTAAGAAGTTTTTGTCAGCTGCCAATTGTTCTGCTCTAAAGGTGTTGTTTAGAAAGATTTTGCGACTATGAATAAGAATACTGCCAAATATTTGTGAGAGTCTGCAGCTATTGGTGTTTGTCAGAATAAAAATATTGCAAACCAGTTTTAGTGCCTAGGTCTGAAAATTGTTGACGCCAAATCTGGCAATTGTATATTGTGGTACAGACCATCATCAGCGCATATTGAAAAATCAAAGAGGAAAGCTACTAATTCGTATTTGCTTCATGTGGATCAGCCATAGATAGGCAAGTTAATGCAAAACGTTAGCTTCGTTAACGACTACTTCGTTAACGCAAGTCGTTAACGCAGTTATATACCTCCGTTCAGTGGCGTAAGCAGGATTTTTCAATGGTAAAGATACTACATTACAATTACAGCAGTTTAGAGGTATTTAAGTGCATCGTATTGTAAAGTTTCCAGCCTAAATTGCAGTTGACCATGATCAAGCTATATAATGCCATAACTAAGGAAACAACAAAGATATTTCATTCACACTTTTGCTTAATGCTTTGCGTTTCATTCAAGTAGAGAAACTGAAGCTGTCAGGCCGTGGTTAAAAATTTTCTGAAAAAATTTCAGTTGAAACCATTTTGGGGCCATAGGAAGGTTAATTGACTAAAGTATAGGCTGGCTAGCTGTCGCAACGTCACAAACAGGGTGCATCCAGGGGGTAAAACAAGCAATTCCTTCTCTTCAAAAAAACTTTTCAAGAACTAACATTAATATAAACAACGCATATAGGCTAAACCTTGTTATAAACACTCAATATACGGTACTCTCATGATGAAGGGGGCAGTTTTTCGCTTGAAATTTGAAAAGTGAAGATATTGGAGCATAAGAAAAAACTGCCCTCCCTACCAAAACGTTTTTAAACTAAAATGAATTGTGCGCGAGAGGAATCCCTAATCATCCGATTAAAGTCAAAAACAGCGTCGATATTATCTAAACATTTTTCTTCCAAATCACAGCGTCGATATCAGATGCTTTCAAACACATAACCTGGGTGTTTACGGGAAACGAAGAACTCTAGCTCCTGAGATAGTCAGCTTACGATACGAAAAAACAATACTGTCTCTCCCCTCGTTCCGCCCCTAGGCCTCTTCAAATCTTTCGTTGGTCTATAGTTGTCTTTCGCAGTATTTTTATCTTACTTTTGGCACTTAGAGCAGTGTCTATTTAGTTTTTTATATTTTAATAAAATATCTCAAAAAACCGGGCGATTATACTGTAGCGTAATGCTAAAAGATTTCGCTATCGATGCGGAAGAATTGGGACTCAATTTCCTGGCCGGTCAAGTCGGACACACAGTGTAGCCAACGGCGCGCAAACGCTGCGACGTTTCTTTGGAGCTGCGTTGCCCAGGAGCTAAGCCGCAGGGTCGGGCCCTGCCACTCGCTACCACGCTTCGGTACAACAACGAACTTAATGAAACAAGTGTAATCAAGATTTGGTTTCATTTAAAAAAAATAAAAAATTGTATGCAGCCATAGTTACTGCAGATACACCGCATTTAAAGAAACTCTACTTCTTAATTGTTTCACAGCAACATCAATGACAAAAATGCACTTCAAGCAAAACACAACAGAAAAGTTGGACTACCGGGTACTGGTATTGTAGCATTGCATCGTAATCAGTGCTCGAGTTGTAAAAACACTTATGGGGGATGGTACAACTTTTCACGCAGACGTAAGGAGGGATGATCATTGTACTTGTAAGGGAATGGTTTACGCTAAAATGTTTTGTGGGGGATGGTGTTGTTTGGGATGAAAACATGACAGCAATTTCGGCAAGCTCCGCATGAAGAAAAGTCGGTTCGTTTTAAAAAGGAAAGGTTTCATTTTTTCTGCAATTGTCAAGGGGGAAGGGGAGTGCTGACTCCCGACCCCTGCGAACGTCACTGGGGCCCATCTCTTAGCGCTTGGGTAACACAGAAACGTCGCAGCGGTGGCGAGCCGTTGGCGACACTGTGCCGATTTGACCATCCCGGGAATCGAACCCCAGACCTTCCGCACCAATAACCTGTGCGTTTAACTGAGCCAATGGCCGGCACCGGCCCAAAAATCGAACCCAAAACCTCCCGCGCCGATACCGATGTGTTTAACCACTACGCCAACTGGCCGGTTTGGCTCAAAATTATGACATCGCAAGCGGAATATCTGCATGCGTTGCAACCGTTCTCTTCCAAGAATGCCTTCTGCGCTGAAACGTTGTCTTGTCCAGCCATAGCCGTTGAGAACAATGTCTTTATGACATCACAACAACTCCAGCTTTCATGCCCATTGACCTTGTCCAGGCTTGCATTTTGAGCCAGCCATTGGTTCAAGCGCTACACAATAGAAAAGTTTGACTACCGGTATTATTGCATCACAATGAAAATTTCTCGAGATTATATAGGCAATTTGATGCAGCACAGAAAAAATACAATCTCCGTATGAAAAAACGCTAATCGGTCCAAAAAGAGCGGTTTTTAATTTTTTACAATCGTCAATGGGTGGGGGGTTGACCCCGAACCCCCCCCCCCCCTTCCGTGCGTACGCCACTGCCTCCGTTAACGCTAATTCGTTAAATTCAGCTCCAATTAACGGAAGTTAATTAAATTCTTTAAATCGTAATTTTGACTTAAAACGGCATTTCTTTTTAAAAAAGCTTATAATTTTTTGATATCAATGTTTGCGTAAGCATTTAAGCAATTTTTCTGCTCACAAGCACTATGTTTTATCGTTTTTATCTCTCGCTTTTTGATCTCATTGGTCGTATTTTGCTAGTTTATCGATGTCAAACTTAACCAAAAATAAGAGAAATAAGCGTTTACAAAAATTTAACGGAAGTGATCAAGCACTAACGGAAGTTAATTTAGTTCGTTAATTTCAAAAAGAAGTTTAACGAATTAACTAGTTAATGAAAAAGTTAGCTTCGTTATTAACGAAACAACGATTAGCGAAATTGTGCCCACCTCTGGGATCAGCCCATCGAAAGGTACGAGGTTAAATGTAATAGCAATTTCTTGAAAGTTTTCTATTGCCTGGCGTACGCAGCTTACACCATTGTCAATCTTATTCGAATAGAATGATAAGGTCAACATTGCTTATATTTAAGTATAAATGTATAAATGGAAGCGTTTTGAAAATTTCGAATGTTTTTAAAGGGATTGGCCCATATTTTTTTAATTAAAGTATTAAAAAGAATTAAAAAACGCCATTTTTTTGTTATCTTCGCGTGAGCAAAGCTACAATAAAAGCAAACAAAAGCTTAAAATAATCTTTACCTTGGTATTCGCTCCGCGGAGACCGCGTTCTGCGAAATCACTTTCTCGTTCCAGCGGTTGAAGTTAAGGTTAGTTCCCTTCAGTATACTTCTTTTTCGATCTTGAGCAATAGCGTACTAAATAATAAATGAGATGATATACGTATATGCATATTTCAATAAAGCGAAAATATGGCAAAACAAAATTTGACAATTTACGTTTTCCCAACAACGCTTTAACCAGTGGTTGTCAACCTCTTATGGTTTGCGGGCCTCTTCTAGAGACTCTCAACAACCGTGACTCCTGCTCAGCAGTAACATTTTCAGTCGGTAATTAATTTGTAGCGGCTACAGCTGACCGCTGGTCACAAATTCAGTCTTCATAAACAAGTTAATCCCTTGTGGCCTCCTGGTTTGTGTCTTCTGGTCCCTGAGGAGGACCAATGGTTCCCGGTTGACGACCTCTGCTTTAAACAACCTTCAAATTTATGAACCTAACTAATGCGTAATGTCTATTTATATTGCTCATACCTGTACCATGGCCATAATTTGTAACTGATTGTATGAATCAAATCGCTATTCTAGCCAGTACAGAAGCATCATTTTTTTCCATTTTGCTTAAATTTGCAAAACAAAGAATTTAAAAAAACGTAGCAATGTTTTAAATTCATGTAAAACGGTTGCATTTAAATTCTAACAATTGATCTCTAGAATTCCTAATAGGAAAGGGGGAGGGACAAGCTGTAAGCAATTAAGAGAGAGCCAGTGTTCTACAGAAACATTTTAGCTTTGTATTGCACTACAAACAATACTCCTACTTCGCAGCATTGTATGCAGAAGTTGAACCTACGGCAATCATTACTCATTGGAAGATAGGAAAGTTTAAAGTTATAGTTTAAATCAATTTTCTCAAAAGATTAGCACTTTGCTACAATGTTTTGAGGTTTAGGTTGAGAGAGCATTCTTCGACTGGTAGCTACACTAAAAATCTGGAGGGACGACTTCCTTGGCGGTCCGCTAACGACATTAATGTTATTGCTCGGCCCCTAAAGCCGGTGACGTAATCAGGGGAACACTAAAGCGCTGCTTTTCCTCTTTGAGGTGTGAAAATCTTATTTTTGAGGTCGATTACTCGGGGCGAATGAAAACAGGACTTTTCATTATCTGAATCTGGCTCTAGCCTCCCCCCCCCAATTTTTTATTGGATACACCCTTGCCTAAAACCTGCTCAGTTGAAAGATAAACGCAACAAATCAGATATTATTGATTTTGATAGAACTTAATTATTCATGATGACTTTTTCACATTCTAGAAAGTAAAACGTTACTAAATGATTTCTAAATATTTAAACTTTATACGAAGAATTCAAATTATTGCTATTTTTTTTTTTTTTTTGAACCCTATACAGCTCACAAGTAATTTGTTTTAAATGAATGGGGTGATGGTTTTCTGCATTTTAAACATACAATTGCCACATAAACAAAAATTTAATTGGTTATGTAACTGCAAGGATGCTGAAATCATGCACTTTCAGGAGTTGGTCGGAAAAATCGTATATACCAGGGTGCAAGGTAAAACAGGCAATAGGTGTGTACTGATCTTTCTAGGTGTTACATTAGGTAATAAGTGGAACTGGGATGCTTGAATGCTTGGACGTGACCGAAAAATGGATTGGTGGTAGAAAAAGAAACACTGCTGGAATGCTGAGTAAAATTTTGTCAGGTCTAAGACTCTTAAAAGTATAAAACTGTTTTTCACGGTTCTACGCTTAATATTATTTTTATTCGCTGAGGTAACCTGTAGTTTATTTTTTTCAGATACAATATAGGTTACCGTCTTGAACACTATGAATTTCCTTGTGAATATGAAATATTCTTCTTCACCAACAACTGACTGACTGACAAGACAACTAAAGCTACTGAAAGGCAAGCTAACTGGAATAAAGTCGGCTTTAGCGATACGCGACAGGCGACAATTTTTTACGCGGCTGGTTTGTTTTATTTTACTTTTAAGCGATAACGCGAAAACTTGTGAAGACCTTTTACATTCACTCACTTATAATTTTTCTCGCGTTGTTGCTTGTCGCGTATCAGTAAACGCTCCTTAAGTCGAATATTTTGTGTTCTTAAATAGACCGAGTTCCTGATGATGACAGCTGTATTAACGAAACATCTAGTCTATTGATCTAATTCGATTTGATTTCTCATAATCGATGCAGCGCTTGACACTAGACAACGCAGAAAACTTTCGTGAAGTTTTTGAATTTTAATCTTTCGCATTCATCTATTTGTTTTAAGCGCTTTAGTTGCCAACTTGATCATGATTGTTGGTCGTAAAAAAAAGAAAAAAATAGCAAAAATAACATAAACAATTCGGCTGTATAAAGACATTGTTTTTCCATTACGCAAATGAAAAGCTTCAGTCTTCATTGATTTTTCTAAAATGTTACATAACGTCTTAGAATGCTCAAATTATCCAATAATAAAAAATTCAATCAAATATTATGCATCACTTTAGCTCAGAAGTTTAGATCAATTAAAAAAAGTTTGACAGAGAGTTGAAAGATATGTTATTTCGAAACAAATTTATCGCTTAATTCAAAATCACGACAAAAAATGAAAAAAAGATACCACTCCAAACTCCATGTGGCCTAGTTAAAAGTTTTTAATATATTTGCTTAGAAGTACAAAAAAATTAGGCTATAATTCCGGCTAAATAACTGTTTATATTGGCCAGCCGGTTGGTATAGTGGTCAAAGACATTGTTGTCGGCACGGAAGGTCCTCGTTCCATTCCCGGGCCGGTGTAATTGGTCACAGTGTCCCCTATGGCTCGCCACCGCTGCGACGTTTCTTCGGAGAGGTGTTGTGCAGACGCTAAGTTGCGGAGATGATGGGCCCCGCCTCTCGTTACACGCTTTGGCGTAATACCCCGAGTGCAAGATTTGTTTTTGCACAAGATTATACATACTGTATGTCAGTGCTGCTTAAAGATACGTGAACGCTTCAACTAACAAGTGGATTGATAAGTTAAGAAGAACCTGGAGTAGGTGTGGTTTGCTACACACCAGTATAAACTTTTTGACAATAAACACTAAAATTACCTTATTTGGTGCTTTGTCCCACACTGACATATATCTTCGTGATGAAGACCTTCTTGATCGACTAATTCCTGGAATGATAGGCTGGCCCAATAAGTTTGGGGTGACGCTCAAGCAAGTTCTGTTTGCAGAACACAAACCCCCAAGAACAGGGTTGGCCCAGCACGGGGTTTTGTGCGTTCGGCATTTATATGTATTCATCATTATACAATATTCAACTAGGCTGCAAAAACAATACTTATTATTTTAATTAGTAATAAAATAGGCAAAAATTACAAAAATGCAGCACAAGTAAACCTACACATACTCAATGTAAATCAACTACACAATAGGCCTGCAACACAGCAAAAACACTCTTAATTTGCGGTGCGTTTCATCCTGTGAGATTCATCAGGCAAATGCAGTTGAAGAATTTAGCACATTTTACAAAAAAAGTTGCAGACCATCAGATGAGATACTTGTTAAACTATGCTGCAGACTTATACCTTCCATCACCAGGGAAACTGATTAATATATGCTGAGTTGTGCAACAAAACATAATCTCCTAAAACATGGAAAACTACTAGTAATATTCCGCATCGGAAAACTCATCCGTCAATCCCGAGAATGTGGAAGTCTGCAGCATGATTTAACAAGTATCTGATCTGGCTGCCTGTATCTTTTTTTGTTAATTGTGCTAAATTCCTCAGCATTTGTCTGATGAGTCCGGTAAGGACGAAACGCATTGCAGATTGAGAGTGGATTTGCTGTGTTATATTGTGTTGTTGATTTACATTGAGTATATATTTACTTGTGCTAGTGCTGCATTTTCGTAATTTAGCCTATTTCGTTATGATGTTTCCACTTATCTTATAATACTTTAATTTATCACTTCGGCCAGTTGGCGAAGTGTACCGCTAACGGTGCGTGAGATCCGGGGTTTGATTACCGGGCCAGTTCCAAGTTGTAGACTACACAATGTCGCCATCGTTGCGACGCGTCTTCGAAGCCGTATTTCCCGGCCACTTGTTACGCGCTTTGGCGTGATACCGAGAGTGAGATATAATGAACATTCGATTTTATTTTTGATATGAAACTTCGGCATGTGCAACACTGCATTGGCATTCACTTCGAGTAGGTGTCGGACTTTCGGTCACACCAACCACTCTGATGAGAAGCGAGCGGTCGAAACAATGTCATCGTCGGCACATTCTTTTTGGTACTTTATTTGTGATGAAAGTAAAAACCAGACTGGTGAGAACGCTTGCAATCGAAAGTTAATTTGAACAAGTTCAGAGGCGTTTTTTTTTTGTCAAAGCGCATTGGCAACTAAAAGAAACATTTTTTCACCAAACGCATATCAA